>JBBKCR010179225.1:0-14543 GCA_037577295.1 Ladigesia roloffi | reverse complement strand
ACTCACACCTTAAATCCACTTTTAAGGTAAAATTAAGGGAACGGTTTACAAATTAATGGCCACTTAATTAAAATGAAGGTGTTTAGCATATTTTCAGGGATAAATTAATGTAGAGTTATTCACATTTTAAACACATTGTGTTTCATAGTGATTACAATGAGTCAGCTTTTCATTGTAAAAAAAACAACAAAAAAAAACAGCTGGACATTATCTGAAACATATGAAACACAAATGTTTCAATGCTCTTTCCCTTGCTTTGTTGAACTCTGTCCTAATGTAGTGCTTGTTGCTTGGTCATTTCTTACAGAATCTGTGCAAGCAGCTCCATGAAAAGATTGATATTGTGGATGAAGAGCGATTTGATTGTGAATCTAAAGTGAGCAAGCACAATAAAGATGTGAGTATAAACCATTTTGGACTAAATAGGGACATATGGCTGACCAATAAAACAAAAACTTGCATTTATGAAGTAATTAGCCTGCCTTGCTCAATGGCATGTACAATACTGTGGAGCAGGCGCAGCTGAACATTTTGGACTTTGTAAGAGGAAATTATCTTTGGAATGACTTTGAAATAGGGTTCTTTACTGAGGCACAGATGACAGGAGCTTCAGCCACATAATCTGCTCAACTGAACTGACTTGTGTTTCGTTGGCATCTTCGTTTAGGTCGTGCAGATGCACTTAGATCTGAAAAAGTTTTAGAAACTGTGGTTAAAAGCACAGATTCAGTGCATTAGTCGGTCTGTAGGGGAATATCCTCAAATGATCGAGAATGTTAGTTAAAGATGTGACCTGACTGCATCAGCAAGAACAATAATATAAAGAGGAATATTACAGTAGGCCTACAGTGCACACACATTTGAAGTGGGGCAAGTAAATAACAAAGTTTTTCAGAATCATCTTCTTTGTTGAAACATTTGAATCCTACTACACAGTACCTTTATTCACAGGATATAAGGTGAAACAGGATGCTTTGATTAACATGTAAATAAAAAAAAATCATGTTTTCACATTCACAGTTGTAAGATCTCCATCCAATTGGACAAACCTACGGGACATTGTAGGCTGATGTGATAGCTGCATTGCTGTTCCAGATAGTTGTTCTAAGGGCTCATGTTTACACAAACACTTTACTTTTTTTTCTCACTGGCCTAGTAACCTCTTCTCAGTGACTATATAAATCTAACCTAAAATCTATAATTGCTGGGCAATTATAAAAAAGTTTAATCACAATGAATCACATGATATTCTGTGCATTCTTATATGCAAAATTCAGTAATTAATTGAAAAGTAATGTATTGCAGACTTTTATTTTAAATGCACTGCTATACCAACAGAAGTGAAATTTGGTTTGCAAACTTTAAACAAATAAGAGCTTTTAACAGCAGTGTTCCCTTTAAACACATATTTAGTTAAAACATTTTATTTAATTCAAAATTAATGCAATCAGATCCAATATAAAACCAAAGTTATTTGGCACTGTCAGGGCATTCGTGTTTTAATTAGCTGCGCCCCCCCTCCCCACATTAAAAGTGCTTCCGGCACCCATGGTTCAGAGCATGGACTTCGCCGCCATTCAATCTGAGGGGGACGTGTCCCCTTCACATTTTTGCCATTTGCCATCTCCACATCATTGCATTCAGTTTTTTTCACAATTTGTTTAGTGTCCCAACTTTTTTGGAATCCGGTTTGTATTTACAAAAAGGCAGAGAGTAAGTCAAAATTACTTTATAGAATGTAAGTCAGTGGAAATTTTGTGTTACATCTAAAACTAAATAAAAAATTATAAAGCACATACACAAAATAAAAAGTAAAATGCACCCATAAAGTCATTTTTGGTGATAAATTGTGTCACATTAATTTAATTATCTTAGTCACTGAAGTGTGTTTAAAAAGTAGTTGATTGACTAGCAGAAACCTTTAGTGCAGGGGTCTCCAACACGTTGCTCACAAGCTACCAGTAGCTTACAACCCCTCTCAAAGTAGCTCGCTGAAGGATTAACAAATCTACATACATTTGAAAACATGACCAGTCAAGTTTTATTAGGGGGCGTTCACATATCGCGCCTGAAAACGCGAGGGATGCCGCTTTCTCCTTCTTTCTGAAAGCGCTCGGGCGCTTGCGCTCCAGAAGTGTCAGCCGTGCTCTCCATTAATTTCAGTAATGGATTTTCACCAACAAAAACACTTGCTGTGATTCTGCTACATTATTTATTTACCCAGAAAAGAAAAAAAATGCTGTAGTGTCTGGTTGCACCCCATTCTTCAAAAACGGAAAACATTTCACCAGATGATCCAGGAGATCTGCCTGGACAACGGGAGGTTCAAAGCCTATGTCAGACTTAACAAGAACCAGTTGGATTATAAACAGAGCTTCTCCCGTGAAGCCAGTGTAACTGAAAAGGCAAGGAAGGTAATTGGTTGAATCTTGTCACATGACCCATGGTGCAGTTGCGGTGTTCTGAAAAGTAGATGTTCCAACTCAATGCGGCGCAGATCCGCCTGAAAAAAACGGGCGTGTCGCACTACGGGTGTGTGGCTCCGACAAGTATTCAGGCATCTCAAAATCCCGGATGAATCACGGAAGGCTCGTAATCCTAGGGCGGGCCAAAGTAAGGCTGAGGGCAGGCACGGCACCCTAAGGCCTGTCCATGATGCCGGGACTGAGTAATAGTAGTAAGTTCCAGGAGATAAATAGTAAGACCATGTCACAAACTGTCTAATTTGTTGTCATATCTGAAACTTATTCCAGATTCATGAGCTGAAGTTGAAAGTTCAGGATCTGGGAGGTAAATTTAAGAAGCCAGCACTGCGGAAGGTGCGTGTGTCTGCTGATGAGATGATGCGAGCTCTGCTGGGCTCCAAACACAAGGGCTCCATGGACCTCCGAGCTAACCTCAAATCAGTCAAGAAAGAAGATATCAAACAAGAGAAGGTATAACAGCATTTAAAATTTTGTTAGCAAACACAATTCAATGCTTTATTATATTCACTATAAACAAAGTAGGCTTGAGAACAGCTCACCATGTTCACTGCTAGTTAAGAACACTTGTGTAGCACTTCAGTTAATGTTCTGCAGAAGGCTTAATAAACCTGCACCAATTAATGTAGCTTAGCATTTCAATGAGATTCTTATTTATTCATGTGTGTATTTAGTTATTTATTTATTGGTACCATTTGCTGGTCTGTCATGCAAAAATCTATTTTAAGCTAACAGAAGTTTAGAAAAGGTATATCCAGGTACACCTGTACCACTGTCTAAATATTATCCCACAATGTTGGACTTCTTTCTTTCTGTCAGGTCTTGACCTCTGAGGTAGGTGACTGGCGTAAGAATGTGGAGGCCATGTCTGGTATGGAGGGCAGGAAGAAGATGTTCGATGCTGCTGGTGGAGGCCAGTAATCTGATGTGACTCTCTGGAGGACCATGGTGAAAGAATTAGGACAAAATATAAGGGCGGGAAAACAGAAAACAAGAGAAAGCAAAGGAACCTCCAGAGCTTACTGAACTTGGACTGATTAATGAAGTGACATGATGATTATCTGACCCATAATGCCATACTCTCTTAAAAATAAAGCTGCCAAAAGTGCTCCTATTACCATAGGTTTCCCCTAAAAATGGGTGCTTCTTCAATTAAGCATTTTAACAAATGAAATGTCAGTATGAAGAACCACCACACAATGCAAAGATTCTGCTAAGTAAAATGTGTATCCAGTATTAACAATTTAGGAACTTTTTAAGAAGTGTTTAAATTAAAAATATTGAATCAAACATGTTGAATTTAGTATTTTTCTCTATAATAATTGTTTAGAGGTTATCGAATAATAGTTTGTCTTTTTTTTTGGAATATGGTCAATAGGCTTGTGTGCTCATTGTGTGTATGCACCAGAAGTTGAAAAAGAAAAGGGCTTTTATTACGTACTGGAATGAATATAATGTGAATGTACTGTATGAAAGTCTTAAAGATGCATAGCTTGTGTGTAATTAAAAAGTGTGCTCTGCCCTGTTACTGACTGTGATTCATCAGTTAAATTTTTACATGTATTGACTCTAATTGACAGGACATGAGATGACACAGGATGCTTTGATTAGTATGTAAATAATAAAAATCATATGCTATCACATTCAGATTTGCATGATTTCCAGCCAGTTAAACAAACTTCCTGGACATTTTAGACTGAGGTGTTATGTTTACACAAACACTTTACTCAGACACTTTGTATAATTTTTTTGACTCGTGTTTTGCACACATTTGAAGTACTGTTATATGAACAGAAGTGAAATAACGTTTGGTTTGCAAACACTTTAAACAAATAACTAAATATTTAGCTTTTTAAGGAGTGTGTAAATTAAAATGATTGAATCAAACACTGGAATTGAGCTTTTTTCTCTCTAATTATTGTATGTAATTTGAATGTGCTGTATGAAAATCACAGTAACAACATTCTTATTCATACAGGTGACAAAGTCAACGAAATGCTGATGGTAAGGACATGTACTACTAAAGAGAGACAAATATTCTGTTAATCAGAAATATAAATACAAATCTTAATCCCTGCAATAGTCTGATTAAAATAACTGTTCCATCTAATTAAGCATGAGCTTTGAATAACACAGAATGGGGTCCCAAGGATGGTCCCAGGTGAAAAAGAATAAGGGTTGGGCGTGGGGTTAGCAAACCCACCCTGAAAAATAATTTGCTACAGAAACGCTAACAGCAAAAGAAACTGAACACTTTGACCTGGAAGAGGAAGGCTCTTCATCATGGTGATTTATGACGATGGATGATGAAAGCCTAAAGGAAGCCACAAAACCGACTACCTTCTCTCAACCAGAAGAATCAGCATCTGCATATGGAATGTTAGGACTATGTATGAGCCGAAAATGGAACGAAAATGGAGAGAGATTTGCGGACCTGTGTGCACTCAACAACCTGGTCATCAGAGGCAGCATCTTTTCACACAAACAAATCCACAATGGCACATGGATATCGCCGGACAATACAACAGAGAATCAGGTAGACCATAATTGCATTAGCAAGACATTTAGAAGAACCCTGCAAGTTGTCTGAGTGAGATGGGGAGCTGATGTAGCATTTGACAGATGAGTTAAATACAACATCAGCCTTTTCAAAGACCCAAAGATAAAAGGGCAGTTTAGTTTGTCACCAAAGAAAAAGTTTGAAGTGCCTCAGGAAAGATTTGAAGAAGAAGACAGCAATGTACTTAGCAGGTGGCAGAAAGTAAAAGAGATTTTAAGATCAACATGCCAAAAAGTAGTGGGGCCAAAGAAACATCAACATAAACAATGGATCACAGCAGAAACCTTGACCAAGAAAGAACACAGGAAGTTGAAGAAGGCAGCAGTCAACTACAGTAGAACTAGAGCAATGAAGGCCTAGGCTCAGGATGAATATGCAGAAGCCCACAGAGTAGTGAAAAGGGGCATTAGGAAAGACAATAAAACCAATATGACTGGCAGCTAAAGCAATGCAGGCAGCGTACAGTGGTAATTTGAAACAGCTATATGACATTACCAAGATATTCTCTGTGAAGATCAGCCAGAACAAAACACTGAATCCCCCTGACATTGAACTTTTCAGCGTGGATCTCCCAATCAAGTGTGAAAAGCCAACCAGAGAAGAGATCAGAAAGGGAACAGGAGTCTGACAAATATGCTTGTTATGGGTCATGAAGAAATCCACTAGGGAACAAAGGAATGGAATTCAGTGGATTTTGTGGAGGAAGCTTGAGGATCTAGACTTCGCCGACGACATTGCTCTTCTTTCCCACAGCCAAGAACAGATGCAAAAAAAAAACAAACCTAGTGGCGGCAACATCATTGGAGTTCGGCCTCAATATCCACAAGGACAAGAACCAAGATTCTGAGCATAAACTCCACCAGCACAAATCCCACACCCAACATGGAAGCCTACTGGAAGAAGTCCCTGGGTAGTATCATCAACTGGCAGGGCGGCACAGATGCAGATGTCAAGGCAAATTTCAGCAAAGCAAGAGTCGCCTTAATCCAGCTCAAGAACATATGGGCTTCCAGAGAGCTGTCCTTGACCTCCAAAATCCAACTGTTCAACACAAATGTAAAGGCAGTCTTATTGTGTGGAGCAGAGACTTGGAGGACAACCAAGCACACCACCAGGAAAGTTTAGACCTTCATCAACATTTAGAAGATTTCTACAGATCCGCTGGCCTGACACCATCAGCAATGCCAACCTTTTGGAAAGAACCAACCAACTTACAGCTGAAGAAGAAATGAAGAAGAGGAGATGGGGCTGGATAGGGCATGTGCTGCGAAAAAAACAAAAACCAGTGTCACTAGACAGGCATTGAAATGGAACACCCAGGGAAAACGGAAGAGGGGCTGTCTAAGACATACCTGGAGGCACAAACTTGCGGCAGACACCACCTAAATGGGTTACACCTGGAGTGGATGAGAGGATGGCCCAGGACAGAGAACTCTGGAGAGCTGCTGTTAGCAGCCCATACCCCAACAGGAGTGACAGGCAGTAGTAGTAGTTTAGAATGGGGCTAATGATCTGTTCTGAAAAAGTAATATAGACAGTGTACAAAGAGCACAAATTCCACATGATACAACATCGGTCGGAAGATGGTTCCAAATAAATATTGTATCTTTTTCTAGGGTGAAAAGAAATAGCTATGAGGAAACTGAGAAAAGAAAAGCAACATAAGTAAAACTTTTCATGAGGCCAACAATGCAGTTTTGCACACTTCAGAACCAACAATATTTTTAAAATGTAATAATGAAAACAATACAATAGATTTCTCCACTTTTTAAAAAAAGTAACCTTAACCTGTTTCAATATACAGTATCTATGATGATAAATTCTTTGTGTAAACCTGTAGGTGTGTACAGACACTTTATATACATATTAAATATTTCTGTCCTCACACTTATGTTTAACACAGCTGTGAAACAGGTTTTGCTGGCCAGGGAAATTACATGTGATCTTACATCAGACTGGAAACTGATGTGACTAGATGTAAATTACGTTTTGCCAGTAATAATTTGATTTACATGGTTTTTTTTTCATTATTGACTTGAGAGACCTTTGTGGTCAGGGTTGAACAACATAAAATATAGGTAAAGTCAAAATAAAAACTCAAAATAAAAATTCAGAATAAAAAGTCAAAATAAAAATAATTAAACTTCGAATGAAACTCTTCAGAAATAATTTATATTGCTTTGTACAAAATACACTATGTACTGAGTGCTTAAAGCCACTACTCTTGGTTTTGGGAGATGAGACAAAAGCGGAAGAGACAATAGAGTTGTTTCATGTCTGTGCAGGTCTTTATTGCTCACCTTCAGGGAATAATATAAGAGGTATCTGTCAGCACATTTTCAATTTCTGGCAACTTTCTGGGTGAGGCCTTAACATTTGACAGCCCAACACTCCCATTCTGAACACAATAATAAAGGAGAATTTATGAATCTGGTTCTGAATATACAGGCCATGTTGCGGATCGCCCTCATGACTCACTAAATGTTTCCCATCTATTCTATTGTTACATTTCAAAGACAGTAAAGCTCTTATTCATGGGACTACAGGTGACAAGGAGGAGATTGTTGACATTTAACTTTGAAAAGGGAATAATACAATGGCCATTTGATGGACCATCAAACAAACTCACGAAATGGAAGCTGATGCCATTGAAGGCTACTGCGAACTCGAGAGGGTGAACTATTACCCTTGTGGCTTCATCATACAACCCAACACTCCATGGCTAGCTACCGTATATTCCCAGATGGGGTTGTCTATGACCCAAAAGTTAGTCCTAAATTGGGCATTGTGAAAAAAAAAAGTCCAAACATTCAGAGCTATGTGGATTATCCACAACTGAAAATGAAAGATAGCAAACTGGAATTGAAGGGGGATCATGGCTAGTACTGACAGGTGCAGAGTCAGCTGCTTCTAACAGGAATGGAGTTTTGTGGTGTTTGTGGAGGAAGACACACTAATGTAAAGAGTATACTGGGACAGTGGTGTGATGAAAAAATAAGAGAGACAGCAGACTTCTTTAGTTTCTCCACATACCTATATAAATAACACTGTAATAAACAGGAAATAACTGTCACGCTGGACAGACATGAATGCTAAAAAGACTTGCCCAATGTGGCGTGATGGAAGAGCCCAAACATGAAATACACAAGAGAGCCAGTTAATGCAGTTTTTCTGAGAATGCTCCGAGAAGGAGTAAAGATTCCCATCAAAGGAATCTACGTTCTCAACCCACACACAGAAAAGGTAAGAGAGACTGTTGGACTCTGACGAGTCATAATACTCACGATACAGAGAGGTTGACGTGACACGTAGTTGGGCATGAAGACCAATGTCTGTGTGCGGATGAGCTATCATTTCCGAAACCGATTGACTTCACGTGTTCTGGTGTGTGTGACAGTACCCCAGGACTGTCGCAAGATGGACCAGGTTGAGAGGAGACCCGACCACAGTAGTCCTGGATGAGAGATGGATCCAGGATGAACCGCCAAGGAACCCAGGGCCGTTCTTACGGACTGTAGCCCTCCAAGTCGATGAGGTACTGGGTGCCAAGGCAGAGGCATTGCAAATCCAGGATCCACCGGACAGTGTACGCAGGACCACCATCACTGATCTGAGGAGAAGGAGGAGCCGGAGCCTGGGGAGACAGAGGAAGACTTGTTTTGGCTCTTACCGATGCATCCTTGGGAAAGCTATGAAAGCATATAATGCTATTGTACCTCAACAAATTCCTACAAAGGGGTACACAAAAATGTAGTCACTCATTGATATCCCAACTGTCTCTCTTTTACCAATATCCTCTCATTTTGAAAATGTATACTTGAAACTGGCACTTCCAAATAAGCTCCACAACAACACAGCCCACCAGAAGTAGTCGACCATACACTAAACACAGGCGTAAACCGGAAGTTCCATTGTGCATCTAGGCTATTATATCAGCCAAAGCATCAAGAGTTGTCTGATCTCTATGGCAAATGCTGTACATTGTTCTTAATAAAACCAGTTTATTGCAGTACATTCTATTGTATTATGTTTTGATACAATATTTGTTATTTTTTCTTTTATAACATGTAACCAAAACTGAGGTCTAAAACTGATTAATGGCCTTTCAATGCTTTTTAATAGGGAAAAGTGGAGTAATTTGAGTTACCAGCTCCATTACGGAATGAAGTCAAGGGACTGCTCTACTGACATTTTTAGCTGTGTTTTAAGATTCTTTTACTCCTTCAGGCTTTGAAAATATTAAATTTATTTGAAATTACTAAATAATTTCTGGTGTCCTGATCTAAAACTGGGTGAAGTTATTATGCTAATTTCTGCTGGAACCAGGAGGACAAATATTTCTTAACTGTTGCCAGAAGCTCAAACTGCTGTGTTTTAATAGTTTGGGCCTACTTATATCTGTATAGCACTTGCATAATATCTGCATTTTAATCTTTGAATAAATAATGGGGCTTTGTGACGGGTGCCTCGTCCGAGTCCCCGTCTCGTCTGCCTCGTACTCAGTCCCCTGGATATTAGGTTTCCCTCCTTCGTCCCTTTACTTTTGTCCACCCTTTGTAGGTCCCCTTGCTCCCTTCCTAGTGCGTCTCCTTGGTTTGTAACACTCCCCTCCTATTGCTCTCACCTGCTCCTCATTTCCCCGCATCTCACCTGCGTCTAGTTTAACCCTCTTATTTAAGCCGGCCGATCCCGCCTCTCAACGAGTCAGTCTTGGTCTAATATCCCTTTTATCTTGTTCCTGCACCAGCTCTGTTAGAGACCTTGGTGACAGCATTCTCGTTTGTTAGCTTGTTTGTGTAAACCCTTCGCCTGCCCCAACTCTGTTAGAGATCTTGGTGGCAGTTATCTAGTTTGTAGGATGGCTTGCTAGTTTGTGTAAACCTTTCGTCTGCACCAGCTCTGGTAGAGATCTAGGTGAAAGGGATCTAGTTGTATGAGAGCTTGCTAGTTTGTGGAAACTCTAAGAAGTCTTGTATCCTAACTCGCTTGCCTGTGAAACCTCTCAGGTTGAATCCCTGAGAGTTATTACTTGTATCACGACTAACATAAATCTCTTTGCATTGTAGACCTGTGTTCCTCCTGTTCTTCCTTGACCCTTGGTTGCTTTCCCCTCAGCTGGACGTGAGATGTTCAGCCTGTGCATGTGAATGTGTGTTGTGTTGTTGTTAAACCTTGAAACAAAGTTTCATTAAAACTAAGTATCACTAGCCGAGTGCGTCCTATCTTTCCCTCCTGCGGAGCAACAGAAGTCCGTGACAGAAGACTGACTCACATTCTCCCCCCTGGATGCCTCGATGGTACCTCTGCATGGGGATCAGGCGCCCCCCATTTCGCCACCGTCTTCGGCTCCCACAGTCAAACAACAGCTCTTTGAACACCGGCAACAGCTGGGGTTTCTCATCCAGAAAATGCAAGACCTTGTGGGGAATTTTCAGGTATGTGCACCACACAGTGCTCCCCGAGAGATATGTGTCATATTTAAAAAAGATTTTTAGCATTGGGCGATTGAACGATCATGTTGGCTGACCAAAAAAATGGACAAATTTGTTATTCATCCTCCACAAAAAAGACAGAGTCTCACTGATTCGCCTTCAGCAGCTAATAGTAATGACGCAGGTGAGTAAGTTCCAAACATTTCGGGTCGCAGCACGATAGAAACACGATATACAGAAAATACCAAGACAGTTACCTGAACTATGGTTTTATTCCAGTTTAAAGGCCAAATACTATTCATGGTTTGCTTTTATATTTTACATTAGGCTATTATTTGAGCATAAACATATGTAGATATAATAATAAACATAGTTTATTTGAATTTTTTTTTTAAATCACCTTTACTGCACACTTGTATGAATGATAATATTATTAAATGTGGAGGGAGGCCTTGCAATATTTTCCGGGGGGAAAAGGGGATCTCAGGCAAAGAAAGGTTGGGAACCACTGCTCTAGAGGGTTCTCTTTCAAGCATTCGTTCGGTATCTCAAATATGGGTACGCCTCCCCTCGCGTATGCCTCAGAAGCACTTTATCACTACGCCAGCCATGATTGGCTGGCCACACCTGCCACACCAGGGCCAGCCCCCTATATTAACACCTGCGCGTACCCACTGGCGTCATTCAATTAGCTCTTCTCGCTCAGAAACAACTCAGATACTGCTTAGGTGCTTGCTTACTGTCCACAGAGCCGAGCTCACCACACGCTCGCCGGGCGTGAGTCTCTTGCCAGCAGTATCAGGATAGGTTTGTCCCCAAACAACTACCCTAACCAGCCTGTTTCCAAACAGTGGTCACCAACAGCCAAACTCACTAGTCTCCAAACTAGAGTTAGCTGAACAAACTAGTTAGCTGCAAAGATATCTGGACCTGGCTGCAAAGTCTTCTGAGAATGTCATGGCTTCTCCCAAAAATTTTGGCCGCCAGTGTTCGTGTGGGAATACGATATCTGAAAGGGATACTCACCCATACTGTAACGAGTGTCTGGGGCTGAAACATGCCCAGGAGGCCCTAGCTCTGGAAGGAACTTGTACCCTCTGCGCTCGCCTGCCGATTAAATGTCTCTGTTGTCAGTTAGCTCGCCATGTAAGCCCGATCCTATAATCCTATGTAGGCTGAGCTCACCATACCTGGTAGCCAGTCTCAGGAAGCCTCTGCCACTGCGGACGTGGACTGAGGTGAGCAGATGGATGAAATAGCTTCCTTCCTTTCGTACCATTACCTGAAGTAGAGCTGAAGATGCTTTCACTTAAAACAGCACTGCTTATTGCACTGGTTTCAGCTAAACATGTTGGTGATCTGCATGCATTGTCAGTGCATCCATCATGTTTGCAGTTTGGTGCTGGGGATTCTAAGGTCTCGTTATGCCCAAACCCGACTTATATTCTTAAGGTTATGGACACAGCCTATTCTTGCCTTCCCTTGGATCTTTCTGCGTTTCACGCACAGGACACAGTGAATGCAGTCGCCGTTGCTCCTCAGATGCAAACGACGGCTGCATTCACTGTGTCCTGTGCGCGCTCTGAGAGCTTATATTACCAGGACTTCTTCTTTCAGACAGGCTGATCAGCTATTTGTATCAGGGTCTAGACCTCACAAAGGAAAGCTGATTACTAAGCAACGTCTTTCCCCCCGGAATAGTGGAAGTGATTGCTCTAGCAAGAGGTTTGAGAAGCCGCTTCATGGTCCTCCCCAACAACGCTTATGAGGTTCTACAGACTCGACGTTACTGCGCCTCGCATGGCTCATGTGGTTTTGAGTGTGAACTCATCGAGAGCGCAGAGCACCAAGGCAAGATGAAATGGTCACCTATCATCGAGGTTGGCTTGTCCGGCAATACGGGAGTAAATATATCCCATATGTGAGATACCGAACAAATGCTTAAAAGAGAACTTAAGTTTATGACCGTAACCCCGGTTCTCTGACAGCATGAGTGAGGTATCTCACCGGACCGCCTTACTTGCGGTGAGGGAGAAGAGCTTGCTACCTTGAATGATGCCAGTGGGCAAAGGCAGCTGTTAATATAGGGGGGCTGGCCCTGGTGTTTCAGGTGTGGCCGGCCAATCATGGCTGGTGTAGTGATAAAGTGCTTCTGAGGGATACGCAAGGGGAGGCGTACCCATATGTGAGATACCTCACTCATGCTATCAGAGAACCAGGGTTACGGTCATAACCTTAAGTTTTCCAGCCTGCTCATATTTTGCTCTGAAAGGTAGTGCTGGACGTCCAGAGTGGCATCTGCTGTCACATTCTGAGTCTTACATAAGAATAAATACAGTGTCTGCCCAGCTTTACATGTCTTTTTTGCACAATTAACAAAAGTCAACATGGTAAAATTGTGTGTTTGTAATATTGTAATTACTTGCACCTCCTCCTTATTCTCATGCAAGGCACGGTAATGCCTTCGCATGGATCAGGTATTCCAACTGCTTGGAACATAATACCTTAGTAGGAGTTATAATTTAATAATGTTCCCACACAGGTGCAATTCTCCTCTTTCTAACTGGCCCTATCCTCTTATTCTTACCTATCCTTCTCTCCCCACTCTTGTAAATCTATCTATCTCTCTCTTTTTAAACTCTCCAAAGTATCTCTAAATTACTTAAATGCTATCCAAACCCTAGAATCCAAACTATCAAACCTCTATCCAAACTCTGAACTCACCACAATTATCTATCAAAAACCCACATTTTGAATGGGGCCTGAGAGGGTTTTATTGCTGTGAAACCTTGCGGTAAATCTGAGCCACTTCCAGAAGCAGTCAAGTGGTAAAGCAGGCATTGTCCACAATCCCCGCTAGACGTTAGCATGGCTCGATCTGAAGTAGCTTGAGTAGCATTTATCCAGTGTTATAACCAAACTGTATAAACTGGCTCTCTGCAGCTTAAAGAATATATCTAGACTCTTCTTATTTAAGTAAATATACATATTATTTGGCTATTTCTCACCATTATCAATGTTTTTTAAACATAGATCTTTTTCAGCATGTGCCGAGTGGAGCTTGTCCTCACTTTAAACCGCTTCTGACGGAGGATAAATGAGGAGAAAGAAAAAGAAAAAGAGGTTCAGACAGAGTTTATTTCTCTTTTCCTATAACCGAAAAGTAGCCTAGGTCTAACAGAGCGCTTCTCAAAATAACAAAAGTATTTTTTTATAATAGGTTTACATGGTTAAAGAGTATAAAGACACATTGTGATAGGGATTAAAACATTCATCCTGTGAATAATGTTCAGTAAAAGATTAGTAGTTTTTAATTCTTAATAAATGTCATGAATATTATTCTGGCCTTTTTAATGTTCTGCACGGAGTACAGATTTGCCATCACAAGGTACAAAAGGCTTGTCACTGGAGCAGTACCCTAAAAAGGACACATTTGCACCTTTTTTAAAGGTACACTATGGTACCATATCAATATAAGGTACAATTTAGTCAGCAGGAGCTACATATTTGTCTTTGAAAGGTACATACTGCAAGGGTACAGATATGTTTCCATGTGAAAGGGTACAACAGGAGGGTACTGCCCCAGTGACAAGTCATAATACCCCTTAAGGTACAAATTGTGCACATTTGTTCTGACAGTGTAACCTTCCATTTGTATCTAAAAACTTAGAGAAAGTCATGGCCCTACAGTTATGTTCATTACTTAAAAAAAAATTTTCAATCTGGGTTCTGACCTCATCATAGCCCAGAAACAGATTTAGTTAAGAAAGTAAATAATCTTTTTCTGTTTGTTGACCAAGGATTTGTCTCTCTGCTGGTTCTGCTCAACCTTAGTGCAGCGTTTGACATTATTGACCACACTATTTTACTGGACAAACTAGAAAACCTTGTCAGAATCACAGGAACCCCTTATCCTGGTATAGATCATACCTGAATCACCGCTATAAGTTCGTTTGGAGAATCCTGAGCACCCACCAAAGTTTTAGGACCACTTTTATTTACCTTGTACATGCTGCCCTTAGGGGGTGATTATTTGGAAACATGGAATTAGCTTCCACTGCTATGCAG
>JBBKCR010179190.1:0-14546 GCA_037577295.1 Ladigesia roloffi | reverse complement strand
ACACTACTATACTCTCTCACACACACTACTATAGTCTCTTACACACACTACTATACTCTCTCACACACACTACTATAGTCTCTTACACACACTACTATAGTCTCTTACATATACTATAGTCTCTTACATACTGGGGGGGTGGGTCATGGGGCGTTTGTTCAAAAAAGGTTGAGAACCACTGGTGTATATGAATGCAAGTTAAGTTGTCTCCAGAGAAATGCAGAAAACTGCATACAAACATCTAAACAAATGAAGGACAGCTTTGTATAAACAGAGAGCAATGAAAGAGAGAGACACAGGTGGAGATGGAGACAGAGAGAGAGAGCAAAGCTGGAATAGAAGTCAGAAAAGACGGGCAGGAGCAATGGGCGAGGAAAGACAAGAATGATAGTGAAAGAAAAACAGAGAGGGAACAAACAGTGAAAAGGGTCAAGTGAGTGAGAGAAAAAATGGTGGTTATGAGGGGGGATGTTAGAGCTAGAAGAAAGCATCTGATCTTCATTTACTGGTAATCTTCACATTTCCTCTAAACTTCAGCAGTATCATGGGAAATGGCTTATGTTGGTTTGTGGTCCATAGGCGTGTGTGTGTCTGTGTGTGTGTCTGTGTGTGTGTCTGTGTGTGTGTGTGTGCACGCATGGCTTAGTGGTCTCATAAATCAGAGATTGGGGGTGATGGGACCCTTTATAAGATAAGGTAGTTGGGGGGGTGGGGGGTGAATGGTGTGTCTTACAGTTCCTCGCCTTAGATACGAAGCATTCCTTGGCAACTATCAAGACACCAAAAAGCCATTTTTTCTTACTTTTCATTACCAAGAATCTGCACCCCTATCCATCTCTACTCACCATACAATCTTTAGCATGTAGAAAATATTTAGTGCTGACACTATAATTTATAATAGGAATTGACTAATGTACCAATTATTTTCACAATCTTTTCAGTAATCGGAAATCTAATGATTAGCTAAACATGATAGAAAATTCAACTAAGAGAGCTTATAGAACTAGAGAGCTTATTTTATAACTAGTAAAAATGTAAGCTTTTTTTCTGTGATTAATTGATCTAAATGAACGCGTTAATTTGACAATCCTAAATAAAACTAATTCTGGTAAAATTATTAACTTGCATTAATTACATATTTTTCTGCGATGAATAGCTTAGTGGTCTATTATTTTATAGCAAAATTAGATAATGAAGTATTCTAAAGTAGTGTATTGCATTTTTAAGTACTGCTATGAGAACAAAAGTGCAAAAACATTTGGTTTGCAAACACTTGATACAAATAAGGTGCTTTTTAAGAGAAGAGCTCCCCTTAACACAGTTACACAGTTTCAATTCAATTATTTCTTGTAAAACTCTACTGTCATATGTGAACACACCAAAGCACACATTGTGAGAAGTACAAAATTCTTCTTCTGCATTTAACCCATTCACTAAGTGAAGCAGTTGGCAACCAGGAACTGCTTAGGGAGAAGTGTGTGTGGTTCCCATTGCTCAAGGGTACCTCAGAAGTGCCTAGCATTCTTGGGAATCAAAACCAGGACTTCCTGATTGCAGGGTGAATGCCTTAACCACGAAGCTACCCGCTGCCCCACACTTGTAGATCTATATATACACTGCCTCAGACATTCATGGATAACAATTATTAAATATAATATATATTTTCCATGCATTTTAGTGCTAAATTATGAAGAAATATATAATTTACAAATTTTATAACATAAATAGTAACATAAATTCAGCTCAATTTCTATATAAAATATAGCTGTCATTTTTTTGTTCTGTCGAGAGAACACAAAGAAATTTGTTGCTGCTGCCTTGTGATACATCTCTGGCAGATGCAACCTAGCATCACCGCATCATAATAGTTTCCCCTGTTCCCATCTCGGGTGTTTTGCTGAGTGTTCTCATGTTCTTTGCCTTGTTCTGCTTAAATCCTTGTATTTTTATAACTATATTTACTCTGCTTTGACCAAAGGAAATGATAGTACCTTCCAACTACAGTACAGTATGGATACTGGTTTTCCTTTATATTTGTAAGGATAATGAATTAAGTGTTTATAATAAAATAGTTTTGGGTGCATATTGGGGCAATATTTAGGATTTACACTATAAAAATAGGCATTTTCGACTTTTTGTTTTATCACATCACAAATTCACATTTTTTTTATTTACAGTTTGAGAAAAACATTTTCTATTCCAGCCTGCCTGTGCCCCAGTGCACAAAATGAGACCTGACCACCACAGAGCCATGGCTGATCCAACACCTAAGGGATTTACTGCAGGCATGTGCACAATTCAGAATTTCAGAATTGACCACCATTCAATCCACCCCACAGGAAGTTGAATTTAAATTGAAATTGGAATGACAGGAAGTGGAATTAAATGCATGGCAATTCAAAGACATTCCACACAGTAATACAACAGAAAGAATGTGTTGAATCTCACATACAAATACATACATTTTGTAATTTAATAGCACACTTTCATTACACATCACTTCTAATCACTCCTCAACCCTGCATACATTTTTTTCCAACATATAGATAATGATCAAATTCTTCAAATAAATTACACTCTCAATGATTAGTTTTGTTCAAATTTTTCATTTCAAAGTAATCAAATAACACAACGTTGTTGTAAATGCAGTTGTCATTTATTCTAATACAAAACTCATTGAGCAACATTGTTTCATCTAATTCTTAATAGCTCCTCAAATTACCTTTAGGCTTGCTATTATTTTCCATGTTGCTGTTATTACAGGTGTTAAATCTATAAATGTTTTTAATTGGAAGTTTTAAGGGACTTCTGAAAATTAACAAAATGTCCACCTCAAATTGTTTGGCAACCATTTTAAATACTTGGTTAAAGCAAAACATTCTGGGATATGGAGTCACATTCCATTGTGTTCCACAAAATTAAAATTCCATTAAATCAAACTTAATTATGTGTTCTGTGACTAGAGCTTTTAACATTCATTGCTGGGGGCAACATTTCCTGTTAATCTAATCTGTAGAAGTAGTTAAAACTAATATCATTTATAGAATAAGTAATGAAATCATATCTGTCATAATTATTGAACACTTCACTTATGTAAATGAATATCTTTGAATTTGAATTGAATTGCAATTCTGCTTCAATTTCAATTCTAAATCCTGTTTTTGACATCAATTCAAATTTAATTCAAATTCAAGAATTAAATTGGAATTTAGGAGTCTTTCTCAATTCAATTCTGAATTGTGCACAAGCCTAATTAACGGCAACGGAGATTGAACTGGAACACCAGTGCTTCAGCTCATAAATGCTGTACAGAATGAAAGGGTACAAAATCTTCCAATATCCACGTTCCAAAATCTTGAAGAAGATGTTATTGGTGGGCCAACTCCAAATTTAAGTCTATGTATTTGAATGCTATGTCAATACAGTCAGTAATGATCAGTTGTTTCAATACTTTTCTCCATAAAGTTTATATTTATTATTCCCACAGCACTATTTAAATTATCTGTGAGGGACCTTCTCATGGAAAATTAATTTCCCTTATTCTTATTTAAAACAATGAATAGAAACTAAACTACAAAAACAGTTGTCATGATTCTGGCAGCGACCACTGGGGGGCTGTACGGACTTTAACCTGATTACTGGGACTATTTAAAGAACATGGACCGTTGCCCTGCACAGTCTCATTAATGTCTTCTCCCCTGCCTTCTCTCCTTCCTCCTTCTCGATTCTCCTCAACTCAACTCCCTCCTCTTCTTTCCGCTGGTATTTTGCCTTTATTCGTTTTCTGTATAGATTGTAAATAAAGTATTCTAGCATGGATATCCACTTAAATGGAAACTTAAATGGAACTAATAACAGACAGGGTGCTCAGGCCGACACGGACATGTGACACACAACAAATCCCACAGAAAACACAGTCAAAATAAAAGTCCCTTTTCACCACAACAGAAACAGAACCATGAAAGCATGAACACAAAACCGTTACAGGAGTGGCATGTAGGGTCATCCAAAATGCTCTTAGCTTGTGACAGAAGGGAGAGAGACTCAAACGATCTTTTCAGTCTTTATTTTAACTGTCCATTTCATTTAACTGTTTATTTTAATCTTGCAGTCTGGTGCAGTACAGTTTCTGCACCACAGAAGGATGCATCTACAGGGAATGCTATCTATAGTAACCCTGTAGAATTTAGAGAGAATAGATGGGGCATGTGCTCTCTTTAATTCTCAGCAGGAAGTTGAGACACTGCTGGGCTTTATTGGCAATGGAGCTGGTGTTGACATTCGATGCAGATTGTCTTCAGTGTGAACATTAATGAAATTGGTGCTTTGCACAGTCTCCACTAGGAGCCTTCGCAGTGTGTGGTCATGATCCTGGAGACAGTACCACCACAGCATTGCTTCGGAATCCAGATTTTTAAAATATACTACATCTTCTCTAATCTAGCCTGTTGAGGTGATCTGTAGGTAAGTGATCCCAGCAGTCAGCTAGCTAGCTTGCCAGCAGTTCTCCTCTACTGATGTGGTGGCCATTAGATATTCCACATCGGAACTTCTGAACTGCAGCTGTGACACTATTCCTGAATGCCTTCATGTCATTAAACTCCAGCGTCATCCCCATTTATGTGCACTCGCAAACTCCCAGAGAAATGTTGTTTACATGGGTATCCCAGGTGCTCTTTCTTGTTGGCACATTGTCTCACTGATATAACATCTTCACACTAAATCTTACCATTCTTCTGTCAACCTGAGGCCAATGGTCTGTGCTGGTAGTGTTGCTTCACCTACCTTGGCCCAACTTCTTCAAGCAGCCTGGCAACGTTTATGCTATTATGAGAATCAAAAAATAAAAATTAGTTTTGTTTGAGTTTAAGGTACAATTTACATTTACATTTACATTTACATTTACGGCATGTAGCTGATGCCCTTATCCAGAGCAACGTACAACAGTGCTCAAGTAGTCCACAACTGTGTCAAGGACCTGTAAAGCAAGACTTAATTCAACATCCATCTTTCGCCTATGGTGCTTCACTCAGTACGCTCAGCACCAATCTTGATACATAAGACAACACTTGTAAAAGAAAGGCAGAAGGTAAAAACGTAAAATTGTTAGGAGGTAAGGAGGTTTTTTTTTTTTAAGCAAGCGAAATAAGAGATGGTTAGTCACCAAGGTGCTCCTTGAAAAGGTGGGTCTTTAGCCGACGTTTGAAAACAGAGACTCTGCTGATTTTGGTGACATAAATTTGATGAAGCCTCTAGGCAAAATCTTTGCAAAATAATTTTTTGTCATTCAACTTACTCTATTAATCATTTCAGCCCTTATTATGTCAGGTCTGGGGTATGTTACGGTGGGTGGCCACTAGTTCTGTGTTGGGTGTTTTCATTTGATCTTAATTCAGCTGTCCTGTAATTGTGTTTAGTGCTTGTGTTTTGTTACTGGTTGTGGGGTTGAGTTCACGTATTTAAGTGGTTTGTGCCTGCCGAAAGTGCCTAAAGACAGGGAGGTGCCGTGACATATTGGTATTAATCTTTGTAGTGATAATTTGCATTGGACATCATGGCTCATGCTTTTCTTTTTCATGATGGCCAGTAATGATCCAAAAATTGTTACTATATGTCCCAGTGTACTCACTTCAATGTGCATAAAGTAAATTAGATCCTTGTGATGCCTGGAGACTGTTTAGTGTGGTGTGTTCTAAATGCATCAGGTGACTATGTAAGCGATCCTCTATTATACAAGACAAAAAAAGAATTCCAGCATATATGTATTCTTTTCCTACATGCAATTTTAGATTAGAATTTTTCACTAGATAAGACTGCTGAACCTTAACCTTAAACCATTGTAAATTTAATACCTTAGCAGGGTTTTGCCTCAGTGGTAATTGTATTATTGGAGCATTTTTTGTGATTCACCATAGATTTTTTTTAGATCCTTTTCTTATGTCTCACCCCACCCAGAGTCCCTGTAGCTGTTGTCTTATATTTGCCTTCCTTCCCCTGAAGTGCGCATTTTAACTACAACATAGATTATCCTGTCATTTCCCTAAATCCTTTATTTTAAATGCCATGAAATGCCATATAAAGATTTTCATTAAAAGTCACAATTTCTTTTATCAAAGGCTTTGGATTAGCTTTGAGAGCAAAACCTAAATCAGCAGATTGACGCTGATTAATTTATCAGGTCACTAGAACAATAGCTGAGAGCAGATTGACATTCCCAGACAATAATAATGAGAATGCTGACAAGGATGATGATCATTTGGACACTAATTGCTGCTGTTCTGATGCTGATTGGCTTGAATCTTTTAATGTTACTCAGCTTGCTGATGTCCCGGCACAAACATGTGATTAATTTTAGTTCCCTGTTTCTACCATACCGACTTCAGTGTCGTTAGCTGTCTGTCAAACAGAGAGACGACGAGAGAGAGAGAGAAAGGGGACATAATGCTGTTCCATCCAAAAGCTAAAAAGCATGTGTGAGAAAACAGTAGATCAAGAAGTAGAGAGGAAGCATAGGATAAGAAAAAGGCAACAAAAAACACTTATTGTGGGTAGACAAATACTGGCTAGATTCCTAATTGGCTCTGAAGGGCCAATCTGGTGCCTGTTAAAATGGCTGTTGTGTGTGACAAACCAGAGAAGTGTGCCTGCCTTTGGGAAAGTGACATAGATTACAGACAAACAAGTGCATTTTAAGCCTTAGGACTAATAGGCTTTGCCAGGAATAAGCATGACACAGGCTTTCAAATTTGAAAAGGGAGTGGGCACACACTAGACCTGACTATGAGGAAATAATTTTTCAAAATAATTTTGTGTTATTTTTCTAATTAACTATTTTTTAATGAAGCATAGTATCAATAGGAGTATAGATACAGATCAATATCAATAAGCAATATCTGTATTGATGTCGTGTCAGTAATATTCTAGTTACTCATCCCTAGTTGCCATAATTTCTATTGCTATTAAATGTTGAATGCTGTGGAAATACAGTTGTGCATATTTAGCAGAATTAATGATTTCTCAACCATTTTTCAGAGAATATGAATGATAACGCAAAAACTATCCTTTCACTCATTTTAGTGGTTGGCTGAAAATCATAACATGCTACGCAAATGACCCTGATCAAAAGTTTACATACCCTAGTGATTTGGCCTGATAACATGCACACAGCTTGACACAAATTTGTTTGACTGACAATTAAATGTATGCATCTTCACATGTGATCTGTTTGCTTGTAGTTAGGTGGTGTATATAAAAGGTCAATACGTTTCTGGACTCCTTACAGACCTTTGCATCTTTCATGCAGTGCTGCACTGATGTTTTTTGTTTATTGTAAATCATCAGGAAATCAAATTATTGTCAATGGATGTGCAAGAAAAGGTAGTTGAACTCTATAAAACAGGATAGGGATAAAAGAAAATATCCTAACCATGAACGCTACATTTGGAGAGGAGTCAACAGGACCTATGACGAAAGATACACCGTTCCTTCGAAACATGGTGGTGGATTGCTTCTGTTTTGGGTATGTGTGAGCTACAAAGGCACAGAAAATTTGGTAAGAATTGATGACAAGATTAATGCAGTATGTTAGCCCAGAAGTTGCGCATGGGACATTCCAACATGACAATGATCCAACACACAAGGCCAAGTCAACCTGTCATTGGCTACACCAAAATAAAATGAAGGTTCTTAAGTGGCGATATCAGTCTCCAGACCTCAAAATCATTGAGTCCCTCTCAGGAGACCCTCAAATGTGCAGTTTGTGCAAGACAGCCCAAGAATTTACAGGTACTTGAGGCTTTTTGCCAGGAAACATGGGCAGCATTACCATCTGAGAAGATCCTCATCAACAACTACGACAAAAAAAAAACTGTCACTGGTGTTAAAGGGAGCAGTTGAGTAGTTTGTGTTGTGATTATGATTTATAAAGAGTAAACATAGTTTGTTTGAGAATAAATGGCTTCAGCCAACCACTAAACATGAGTGAAAGAAAAGGTTTTGTGTTATCATTCATATATTCTGAAAAATGGTTAAGAAATCATAAATTCTGCCAGGGTAAATACATTTATGAACACAACTGTACCTACAAAAAATTAATAAAATATGAAAATGTTAATCATCTTTTAATGCATTTTCTGCCGACAATTTTTTAACTGCATTTTCAAAACAAACAAATTTATCTTGCACGTAATTAAAAGAAGGGGGACATGATCCCTTCCCACAGAATTTTACACCAGTGGCTTAGTGTAATTCGACATTGTTTTTTTTTTTACTTGAAACTTGTTGAAACAAAGACAGAAATTCTGTTGAGAGATTCTTTATTTTTAGTCCGTGTCACATTTGAGCATTTAAGTAAAAAAAGAGAAATATTCTCTCATAGGGAAATGGAAGAATGAAAATCATAGAAAAAAGCCAAAAACTGTATAATAAAAATTTTCGGTACATATACAGGTTAAGAATCAGTTTCTTCAGTACTGTAAAACTAATTTGATTGCAAACAAAAGTATAAAATGTTGGTTTAAGTGATTAGAAACTAGGAAGCAATCTATTATCCTGTGTTGTTAAGGATCTGTAGATTATTAGATGCCGTATGAGGCTATATAAAGGCATAACAACATAAAATTTGCTCTGGGGATCTACTCTTAAACTTGAGCTATACATGCCCTCAGATAGCACCTAGATAGCTATAAATCCACAGTAATTTTAAATGATCTCTTTTTCTCTATTTTTCTCTGTTTTTCTTTCTCAGTGTCTCTACAGGACATTACTATGCGGAAGGCGTTCCGCAGCTCCACCAATCAGGACCAGCAGTTGTTTGACCGTCAGTCTCTGCCAATGCCACTGCAGGAGACATTCAACCTCTGTGAACAGCCACCGCCCCTCAACATTCTCACACCCTATAGGTTAGTATTTGAATGCCACTCTCCCTGGATTCTTGGTTGTCCTGAGGCATAAATGAGAAAGTTCTAAAAATGCTGGGTTCATGTTCTGGTAGTTCTCTTGCACTTTCTTCAGATCCAATTACATATTGCACTCGGGTGCTGGCCATGCCCCACCCATCCCATGCTAACGCTGCATGTTTAACACACATGAAACAGAGGCATTATCCAGCCGTATTTGTTTGACGCCAATTCAGACACAGAGCAAGGTGAGCACAACACTTCATGTGTGACTTGTAGCCAGAGTGCTCAGTGTCATATATGTACATACCCAGTTTTGTTACAAGGTGCTACAAGATGCCCACACTGGCTAGCACTGTACTGAGGAAGGGCCAGACAAGGTAAGGGCAATTATGCTGTTTTAGACTCCTCATAAGAGATGGCTGTTGCATCACCAGAAGTCAAAATCGAGATCTAATGGTAACCACTAATATCTCTTAAAGGTTGAAGTGATTTTTTTTCCAGCCAGATGGTATTTTGACATAATCATGAAGCACGGTTAGTTATTTAAATTATACTAAAGAACAGGGAAAGGAGGTAGTTTGATAGAAAAGGTAACTAATGCTCACTGCTAGATGACTGGGAAGACTCTGGCCAAGACAGAGATAGGCAGGCAGACAAATAAAGTAAATTATTAAACACATCATAGGCACAGCCTCAAGATCAGGTGATAAAGCTGCTATCCTGAGAACAACATCCTGAGAACAGCCTACCTGTCCTGGGCCATGAGAGCAGTGCACATGTTCAGAAAAGACACAAGATGTACACTGCATATAGCAGAGCTTCCAGACCATAACCAACCTTTGGGGATCTCAACATGCCAGTCATGGTGAATCAGTTCTACCCACAGTTTGAGGCACAAAATGACCTAGTAGTGAGGAGATCCACCCCACTCCCAAACAACCAGGTGCCCTGTCTGACCTGGCATGGCCGATCTGAGGAGAACTTTTCCTGAGTCAACCCATAGAAGGCTGCCGGACCAGACAACATTCCTGATTGTGTGCTCAGAGGATGTGCAGACCAACTGGCAGATGTTCTCCCAGACATCATCAATATCTCTCTGAGGACCAATACCATTCCAGTGTGGTTTAAATCAATGACATGGTCACCCTTCGCTGAACAGTAACTGTTCTTCTTGTGTACCATCAACACCAGCTGCATTGCAAAGAAAGCCCAGTAACATGTCTACATCCAATGGAGATTGAGGAAAATGACTCTACCCCCAATCCTCACCAAGTTCTCCTGGGTGATTAAAAAGAGGATTCTCTGTACCTGTATCAAATTGTGGCATGGGAATTGTTCCATTTTGGATTTCAAGACCATGCAGATTATACTCACTGTTCTCTGTAAATGTTTTCCTGTCTGCACTTAAGTAGTCTTGTGGTGTTCTATTTCTATACTTTGTATGTGTACAAATGTATTATGAACATTCTTTAATAGTTTTCATCCACACTGCCCAGGCTATTCCTCATGACTGGAAAACTGGAACTGCCTGTTAAACCATTCTAATGAATGATGTCCCCACCCCCCTGCAGGGATGATGATAAGGAGGCATTGAAATTCTATACCAATCCATCCTACTTCTTTGACCTGTGGAGGGAGAAGATGCTGCAAGACACTGAAGACAAGAGGAAGGAGAAGAGGAAGCAGAAGGTAAGTAATAGACAGGGCTTGTTGGTCTATTTATTTGATAGGAAGTGCATGTTGGTTCTGTTTGTTTGATATGATATTGATTTTAATAGAAGCTTGTAAAACTTTTAATATCTGTAGTTAACAGTTAAAGTATAAGAGTAGAAACATACTGTATTCAGAAATGACAACCCCTGGGCTGCGCATATTAAACAGTCCTGCAGTACAGTCTCAGAAGGCAGTGTGACAGTTCAAAATCTCAGTTTAAATGGAGGCAGTAGCAAATACAATGTCTTCAAATGTTGTACTGTTTTTCGAATATAAACAATAAATAGAAAAGAATGAATAATGAATAATATGCAGAGTAATTGCACATTTACAAATTTTTTGGTTGTTGTTGCATTTCTGATGGTTGATAAGGTGTTGCTAACATGCTTTATTATGCAAAATAATTTATAAATGCATTAAACCATGCTTGCGTAGCTCAAAGTATACTTGTACATATTTCTTTGTTAAAATCTTGTCCGTATGAAAATATAGAAAAATGTATTAAAGGTTGTTTACCAACAGACATCAATGTAAAACCAACAGGCATCAATGTAACCTTAACCATAAGCCACATTGGCCAATAAGAATAACAATGATCATTTTCAGTAGACTAACAATGTCTTGTCCATAACAGGTGGTGCTGGCATTGGGGTCTATGGTTCTATTCAAATAGTGGAATTAAAATTCCTTTACTATTCATTTTTTTTTATTTTGAAGGATCAGGTCGTCAAGTGGATCTAAATGCAGCTTAGTTCCACTGATACGTTTAGCAAAGGCCAGAGGCTGCACATCAGGGAAAATCAAAGCGAGCAGACAGGAAAGAAAGCTTTATTCAAGTAGTCAAGTAGGCTTTTATTGTCGTATCTACCACATACACACACTGCCTAGTAAAAGTGAAACAACAGGACCGTGGTGCAACACAAGAGCAGAATAGAACACAACTCAAGATCACAAGTGCAGACAGGACTAGATCAGCAGCATGAACACTCCAGTGTTCAGCATGGTGCTGCTGGAGATGTTGCTTCTGACTGGCTGATAGAGATCCCCCAGTCAGGAAGTCCACGTGCCAGAGAGGGAGGTGTTTAAGCCCAGCAGTCTCACTCTTTGTCCAGATGGGTGAGGACCAGGTGAAAGGAGGTGAAATCTGTAGAATGAGTGGGATAGTATGCCAGCTGCAGTCCAGTAACGGTGGCAATTGTGACTTCATGTGCCTCATGACGAACTTCTCAAAGCACTCAAAGCACTTGATTATGATTTGAGTGCAACCGGACGATAGTGAAGGAGACTTGCGACTTTTAGGTGGAGATGCCCTGTAGTTGATGTTGCGCCATACATCCCCAGTGTCCTTGAAGTGGCTGTGGATTATCTGGGCGTAGGCTCGCTTCGCTGTTCTGATGGCCCTGGACAGGTTGACCCTTGCTGTTCTAAAATCAGCCTTGTCAACTGATTTGAAAGGAGTGCCTCAGGTTCCCAGCAGTGTGCACACATCTGCAGTGATCATGGCTTCTGGTTGGAGCTTGATGTTCTGTATGTTGATGTTCTTGGAGACTGTGATTTCATTAATGTACTTATTGATGTAGCCAGTGACCCATGTTGTGTCCTCCTCCAGGTTGGTCGAGTCACTGTAGGCTTCAGCCTCCCTGAAAATGTCCCAGTCAGTGTGATTAAAACTAGGGTTGAGTATCGTTTGGGGTTTTACCGATACCAGTGCTAAATTGATACTTTTAAAACGGTACCGGTGCCAAATGGTGCCTGAACCGATACTTTACGAAAGCCACAAAATGATGGTGGATGACTCAAGAATCATTTTTTATTGAAAAAATAACTGAATGCTTGAAATTGAACAATATATGAAAAGTTAAAGTATATATGAATATATAAGCAAATACAAAAAACAACAACAAAAAACAGAGATTTGGGAAGGGGTTCCTTTTTATTGTCCCCACGCCGCCATGTACCAGATTTAAGTAATGAAAAAGCAAAAAAATGAGAAGAGTTGAACACCAATCAGTTGAAAACCCACAAAAATGACAGAGCTAACAGAGTGAACATGAGAGAACCCAACTGCAGACGTCAATAATGCACCGTAATAACAATTTCCCGATCAAACTTCACTTCCCGAAATAGTTATCCCCTGCCTCTGGAAGCCAGTAAGGGTACATCTATTCAAAATCTATTCAAAAATATAATGATGCATTATATTCTGCACCAATGAGGCAGCTAGGTCTCAGGACCCAGAACAAAAATAAAGATGTGCTGCTAGGAGCTATTTGCTGGAAGAGAACTGTAAATGTAGTGGCATGTTCAGGTTTTCGATTTAAGATGCGCAAAATAAAAAGTTTTAAACCCTAAACCAGGAGTATGAGTAATACATCACTACATCATATGTGCTTTTGATTTAAATCGACAGTTCAGGCATTTCAGTGGCACCAAATGTGGTTATATAGGTTTTCGGTACCCAACTCTACTTAACACAGTCCTGAAGAACAGAGATGGCACCTGGGGCCCAGATATTTATCTGCTTCTGCGTGGGCTTGTCACATCTGATGAGCAGTCTGTAGGTGGGGAAGCACATGATAGGAGAGTCCAAAGTGGGGACGGGGCTCAGCACGTAACGTGCTGGGGATGTTTCTGTAAACACAGTCCAGAATGTCTGCACCCCTCATCCGAATGTCCACATGCTGATAGAATTTGGGAGAATCTTGAGATTTGCGTGATTGTAATCTCCAACAATAATAAACAGAACTGTCAGGATATGAGTTTGTATAAAAGGAGAATACCTTTATATCTAATTGCATAACTAGTCCCCTTAGCAAAATCACCTCATGTAAACAAAGGAGTGTACACTCTGATTTCAAACATGATGATACACATTTTTGACATTAGAAGACAATGTTTACTCAATGTTTAAAAGTTTCTGTAAATCTTCACTCTGAAAGAAGTTTTCATTTACCTAAAAACTTTCAAAGACATGTTAAAATTGTGACGTTTGATCAGCTTTAGATCAATAAACATGCAGACATAGTAGATGATTAAATGTTTGACTATACTATTCACTGTTTTAAGAAAGTTAATACATCATATACATAAAGTGATCTCTTATTAGCAACTTTAGCTGTTATTGATGTTTCTATGTCTTTTGCCATATGATTCCCCTAACCCCCTGTTTAGGATAAGTGGCTTGGATAATGAATGAATGATTCATGATGAGTCCTGAGAATAGTATTGAAAAAGCTGTCCATTTAATATTTCATACCTTTGTGAAGGCCTGGAAGCAGTTTGAGCAAAGTTTTAGGGATGTATTTACAAAAATCATTGGGTTGACTACTGATGACCAGTGTTTGTTTGTTTGCAAAGATATAGTCGTATCTCTAGTTCTGAATTAAAGAAGCCAAATTTAAGATCCAAACATATCTCAAGTGATCTTGGGTCAAAAGGAAAGTTGTGTAAATTAGATTTTTGCTATTAAGTCAAATGCAGCATTATACTTCAACACTTAGCACTGTGAAATCCACATGCCTTAAACATAAGCTGTTTTCCTCAAACCACATTGAATTCTTAATCTTAAATAGGTTTGATCCTGTATGTCCTAATTTACTGGCACCAATATGGATCCTGTAGTTCTACAACAGACCAAAGTTTTACCATCAGAGCAAAGCTTATCGACTATATTTTGGATTAAGGAAAATTTAGATTTATAACAGTAAACTGTCATTAATGTTCTGCTGATTGCAGCATATTGGTCATTTGTGAAAAAAAATCTGTTCTATGTAAATGCACACTGAACAAAAGCTCTTCACTGACATATAGAAGGGATAAAAATGTAGTGGCTTTGGCTCGAGGGATGGTCAAAATCGTGCTTGTGTGTGTGTGTGTGTGTGTGTGTGTGTGTGTGTGTGTGTGTGTGTGTGTGTGTGTGTGTGTGTGTGTGTG
>JBBKCR010179182.1:0-14546 GCA_037577295.1 Ladigesia roloffi | reverse complement strand
ATGTTTAGGGTGGTAGCACATTATTATATACTTATGCTCCATAAATATCTGCTTCCCTTTATGTTTAGGGTAGTAGCTCATTATTATAGATACTTACACTCCTTGAATACCTGCTTCCCTTTATGTTTAAGGTGGTAGCACATTATTATAGACATAAAACCTCCATAAATATCTGATTTCCTGTATGGTTAGGGTGGTAGACATAAACACTCCATAAAATGTTACAGGTGGTACACTTTCATATAGGCCTATTTAAATGTTCTCCTTTAAAAGTAAAGGTTATTCTCTGTTTGTGAATGTATCTGTGAACTCTAGGGCATCATGGCACAACAGTTTAAATGTGGATATTCAGATGCATTGATTTTGCAATGTTTTAATCAGTATTAGAAAAGGAAAAAGGAAAACAATGGTATTTTTGGTCAAGATTAAATATTTTAATCTAATATCAAACATGCACTGATTTTGGAATCTTAGAATGAATTACAATACATTTCTGGCTAAATTACAATTTTCTGCTCAAGCTATTTTCAAACACATCCCAAATGTCTTGGTGTATCTGTTGCAAGGAAGCAGGTGAGTAAATGCTGAGTGTGCTCGTTTTAGCCAAGGCTGACATTCTCAGGAAACTCAGGAGGGTCCAGTGAGCTCAGGAGGGAACAGAATGTAACAAAAAGACAATGTCAAGTAGTTCAAAATCTTAAGCAGCCATTGAGTATCTGATTGATCCACAGACTAGCGTGTTGATTTGCCTAAATTACATTTAGCATGCTCCACTACAGTTGCCCTGAATGTTTAGTCGGCAGTTCACCATATTTAGTGGCCTGGTGGTTAGATATCTGCCCCTGTGATTAGAAGGTTGTGGGTTCAAATCCCAGGTATACCAGCGTCACCACTGAGGTACCCTTAGGTAAGGTACCATCCCCACATACTGCTTGCCGGATGTTGCATCACTGGATGTCCATTGTTTCAATATGTGCTGTGCTTTGATGTGTTCAGCTGTAACTATGAGGGCTACTTTACTTTATTTGTAAGGTTCAGCACCTGACGGGAAATCCCAGAAAAACTCCTGTACATCACAAATGATTCAAGTTCAAGACTTGACCTTGTCATCATTTTTGGAAATCCTGTCATCCCTCCCACACCAGAAACAAAATATTGATGGTATCTTATATGTGGAACTGTCATTTTCATCTAACATTAGTAATCTCTCCGAAACTTGCGGGTAGCTTCTTCATAACTTCGGGAGACTTGGTCCATTTCTCACCGCTGACACCACTCAGATACTCCTCCATTCACTCGCCCTGTAACCCACTACCGGCTGGTCTTCCTCTGAAGACCACCAGATCTTTTCGGCTGATCAAGGATATCTGGTCTTCAATAAACCAAGATTTTCTCACTCCACAACTGAAATCTTCACTGGGTCCCTGTGGCTCTCCATTAGACAAAAAACTTTTTAAACTTTTGCCTACAAAGTCAAAAATGGTCCAGACCCATCATCCTCATTGCCCCACCAGAATTAGGGAAGTGAACAGGAAAGGACTTTTAATTCAGCAGGTCCACCCCAAACATCTGAAGTTTTGGATGAGACCCTACTATATAATAATCAGGCTTCTGATTGACCAGTGTGTCTTAAGGGTTAGTGTTAAATTTAGCCCCTGTTGGTTTGGCATGTTCATTATAGTGTTTGGGCAGGTTTTTTTTAAACTGCAGGAATTTGGAAGAAGGGAAACCCTTTTCATGACATCACATCAGCAAGGCCTCTCACACCATCAGCAGTTATATCGCATCAGCTCCATCATCTGTTTTTAAAAAACATATTTGCAGAGATGGCTTGGTGCTCCCAGGCTGTGGAGTCTGTGCTGCAGTTGCAATTGATCACTGAAATGTGTTTCTCCAAGCTGACGCGGTGACTTGCTTTTGCTCCTGCGGATAATTGAAAGGTTGTGTGAAAGTGTGGACTAGCGGAAAACACATTAAGCTGTGTGTCCTTGTATCAAGGAGTGTTTCAATGAGAGAGGGAGAGACAACGCTCTGGTAGAGATTTATAAGTCAAAATATTCATCGCTGTGGCTGCAATGGTTATCTAACTCTTAGAACACAAACTGCAACTAATCATCAGTATAAGGCAAACCAGCCACTTAAATAGAACTTCCCTCAGTTTCAGTTGATGTTTGGGCTTATCTGATGTCATGCTTAGCTTTGTTTGGTGTATCTATGTCACATAGAATCAAAGTCATCGTAAATTTAAAAAGTATAATAGTAATAATACTAACCACTCCTGAGCTTTAAAAATGGCATCTCTTGCAAATGCCTATAAAGAAAATGCCCAAACAGAAAAATAAAAAAGATCCTTAAACCAGTGAGAATTTTCAGCCTACAAGTAGGCGGGGAAAACCTGTGAAGGGAGGGGTCCGGAGAGCGGCCGAGTGGCGGTGCACTGAGCTAAATCGCAGCAAATGGTGAGTGTGTAGGAGAGCAAACAGCGGTTTTAGATAATTTTACACCATTTTACTATCATGTTCTGAGGGTTAAACTGTAAAGGTGAGCTAAAATGCTAAGGCCATCTAGTCAATTGGATCTTTTTATATCCATTTTATACACCATCAATCTTTTTACTACCAGAAGTGACTGCCCCCACCAAAACACCCCCCCCAGAGGGTGTCCAGGCTTGATAATGGCCGTGTTAGCACAGTGCCCTCTACACTGGTTATAGAAAATGCTGAAGCAGTGGTACCGAATTTGAGCCCTCTCGACCCCAATGCTCAAGCTGACATTGTCACAGGTTGTGTGGACATGCTTTGTCCTTCACGCTCGCGGGGGCATCACTGTCAGTCTGAGTGTTCCGTCCCTGGCTAACAAGAGAGGAGTAAGCAGTGTCTAGGTAATCAGTGGGTTCAGACAGGAACAGGGATCCCACTGAAATGAAAATATTCTGTTGAGGTGATGAAAAAATCTCAACCAATAATAATCATTTTATTTAATCAATCATATCATTTTATAGGATCACAAGAAAAGATCATTTCAGTCAGCTCCTTAATTGAGTAGGACCTCCCCAGGGTTCTAGAATTTTATTACACACTTTTATACCCAGAATATCCAGTTTGCAGGGTCGTTACTGAATTATAAGCCTGTGTAGGGAGGTTTAAATGATTAAACAGTGCTTTAGTGGCTGATGGGACTTTCTTTAAATTCAGCGCAACTACAGGAACTCAGAAAGGCTTAAATGCTGACATTTTCAATCAATCCACAAATAAATAATCTCTTAATGACTCTCTTCTGAGATCATCTCCTGTCCTGGTGCACTGTCTTTCATAAATCACACGCTCTTCTGGTTAAGTGTGTATATTCTTTGCACTGCATCCTACTTAAAGATTTAGCACGTAGAACTCTCCTCTGTTTCTTACACTGTCCTGAAAATTCAGTGTTTCTTTAAATTGTAAGTCACTTTGAATAAAAGAGTTGAATGTAATGCAAAAATAACTGTACTTTAAAACAAGTACATTAAATATAATGATACTAAGCTCAAATGTAACGTGTATTATTTGTTCAGCTTAGGAAAAACACCTTCTATGTGCACTGTTGATCAGGCACAAAAACCTCTTTCACGGCATAATATAGTATTACAATTCCCAAAAAGCACTGGTGCTTTATCTGCAGAATTTCCACTGATGCTGGTGAATCCATGCAGCCACATAATTTCCTGACTGTCCTTCTGTCCGTCCATTTGTCATTCAATCTGTTTGTCTGTCAGACTTAGAATATTTCAAACTAGCAAAATAAAAAGACGTGTTGTATTTTTGTAAAAAATGACGATGTTGTGAGTTCATGGGTGCACCCTTGTAGCTGGTTATGCAAGAGGGTCATTCTGCGAGCTCTCAGTGTTTTTACCCACTGGCAACACTGACCACAGTGCAGCAGCAGATTTGCTTTGAAGAGAAAGCACATCTAGAGGGAGGCTGTTCTTGTACACAGTGGTCACAATTTTTTTTCTCAGAACACAATAAATTATGATTTTATGCAGTATTAAGCTTATTGGCCTCAATGATGTGCAATGGTCCTGAGCTACTTCATGTTTTGCTTTAAATCTCCTTGTTGGGTCAATTTTATGGCAGTCAAACTATATTATCTGTGCAATACTGATTCGATTAAAGTTTTACTGTGACAGATACCAGGTGTATAAATAAGGGAGTTTCAACCATTCAGGATTCCGCACCACCAGTATACTGATCACCACCTGATCATCTGGAATCATCTGCACCTGTTTTTTCACATTCAGGCCTTAAGTTCGATGTGCTTTGTTCTGCTTGAACTCATTTATAGATCACAGTGTGGCAAAGGAAAAACATTCCTCTGAAACTTAAGATGAAAGTATTTGAAACTGTTCTGAAAGATGACAGTAAAACACAAGAAAGTGGATGAACACTCTAAACAATGCAGCTATTTAAAGGAACCATATCATGGAGAACCAAGTTGTCATGACTTTTTAAATGAATGAGTTTAACATAGTATGTTTCAAAATGTACCATTCATTTCCCAGTTCGTATAGTCGATATATGGAAACTACACAGCCCATTTTGAATGCACTGTATTTGTGATGTCATAAAATGCCAAATCATTGACCACAACATTAGCCTTGCTAGTTTAATCTTTAGTTATAAGGAGTATTTAAGTTGGGACGACTTTGATTGTGTTGGAGGACAGCCCATCCAAACAGTGTTCAACCAAAACAGAAAAACTGTCTGTTTAATACTAGGGGTTAAAAGAATAGACTTGTGCAAATTAGGACAGTTTTTGATATATATATATATATATATATAGTTATATATAATCATCATAAGTTGGTCAAAAAGTGGATGAAAAATACAGGGTACAAGCTCTTTAAAGCTCTGTATACTACCGGTTTGCCATTGTGTAGGTAATAAACCACAGTAGCAATAGTCATAATACTCATAATATGTATTATTATTGTTGTTGTTATTATTGTTGTTATTGCTGTTACTTTAAGAAATAATGCTAATTTATAATACTGTTATAATAATAAAGATAATAAGTATTATTACTATTATTATTATTATTATTAGTAGTAGTAGTAGTAGTAGTATTAGCAGTAGTAGTAATATACTCATTTTTAATATTAATAGTAGTACTAGTAGTGTTTTCTTATCCGTGAAAAGGCAAATAAACAGTTGTTGTGGATTCAAGTATTCCATAGATTGTACTAAAGAACCTTTCAAGAATGTTTTTAAGACTGTAGAGGGGACTTTAACAGTCAGGGCAGTGAGTGCGTCACACAGGGGCGGATGGCTCTCTGTGTGTCCCTGCTGTGAGCGGATCTGCGTAAAGACTGGCAGCGTGACTTATTCCTCATGGATCTTTTCTCTGTCGTCTCTTAGACCCTCAGTTTAATGAGTCTGTCTTCAGCTGCCAGTGGGGGATGATGAAGAGGGTGTGAGTGTACGGATGAGATGGCACAAGGAGAGCCCCTTCCCCCGGCTCCCTCTGCCTCAGAGAGACAGTCCAGTCTTGCAGCCCTCAGAGAGAAGGTCCGCTGGGACCTCGTCCCCCTGCTGTCCTTTTTCTTCTTTTCTTTGTTGTTTTTTCACCTTCATTCCAACACTCAGCAAATACACAAGCAGTATTTACGCCCACAGCATGTGAGTAAGAAACTAGGCAGCAAGCGGGCATCCCTGTCAAACACTCATTTATTACGCCGTGATTAGGGCTGCGCAATTTAACATCAGTTAAAGAGCCAAAATTTTGTTGACTTTTTATTAGAATATGAAAAAAACCCAAAAATAACTCACATACACACATTTATCGTATTGCCCATTACACCAACAGACACTATTATGACACTGCATTCAAATACATAGACTAATTTGGAATTGGTCCCTCTGTGTTTCCAGGCTTCTTGAAAGATTTTGGAATTTCTGTGGGAATTGGTGTCCATTTATCCTGTTGAGCCTTTATGAGGTCAGGCACTGATGTTGGATGAGAAGGTCCAGCTCACAATCTCCATTCCAGTTCACCCCAAAGTTTTTGGATGAGGATAAGTTCAGGACTCAGTTTGGGCCACTCAGTTTCTTCCACACTGAACTCATGCAGCTATGTCTTTATGGAGCTTGCTTTGTGCACTGGGACACAGTCATGCAGGAATAGAAAAGGTTCCCAAAATATGTCCACAAAGCTGGAATCATGGTGTTGTCCAAAATGTCTTTTAATGCTGAAACACTAATATTGCCTTTTACTGGAAGCTCAAACCATTAAAAACCGGTGTGTCCCAATACTTTTGTCCATATAGTGTATGTACACAAATAAATACATGTACATCTACATGCTTTTTCAGGTTACTGAAATTTACGGAGGTTTCCACATTTAATAAATGATCTCTGTTTCCACCTGGCCTGCTTTTTGCATGGTCAGCAGTATTGGGCAGCCAATCAGAAAAGAGTTCATTTGCATAGATCAGTCTTAAAGGCATAGCAACAGGAAAAGCCTGTCCTAAGAGATATAGAGGTGGATTCTCATGTTAAAATTAATTAGGACTGTCTTTGGTTTATGAAACACACAGATTAGCCACACATGAATGGATCTCAGGGAAAAAGAAATAATCTTTAGAAAAAAGCAGGTCATGGGCTCTACAAAGGTTACCGTTATGCTAGCCTGTGCAATACTGATGGCTGCATTGCGCTAATGAGCCTTAAACCAATTAAACTGTTTACTACATTCTGTGAAAGTTTCTTGACCTGTCAAAGATGTTCTATAATGAATGTGCAGGATGCTCAAAAATAAAGTGCCATTAAGGATTCTTTATTTAAACCCATCGAAGAACCATTGGATAGTTATTAACAGACATTTTGGCAATAAATCCTTCTGAAAATTTAAAGAACATTCACATGATGTAAAAGTTCTTAAATTGGTTAAAAACCTTTATATAATGTGAAGATACGTGACACACACGCATCTCAGAATGAAAAGTGTTTGTAAGAAACTGTATGATTCTTATATTCCATTGCTCCTTTTTTGAGTAAGTAGGAGTGTTTTAATTAATTTTGAAATAATCAAACAAATGCAAAATATAAAAAATGGCATCTAAGGCCAAAACATGCTGCAGGCCAATGTCATGTCAATGATAATTGTAAGTGTAAGACAAACCACAAGTTGTAACAATAGAGCTGCAATGTGGGTTTTTTGTGCATATCGACCAGCCCTAACACATTTATTTTACTGATATATTTTCTGGAGTCTGGTTTTCAGGGAAATTCATGGGAGAATGAAACTCGTGTTGATGGATGGCATCTGCAGCTGAGCTGCCAGGCGATGATGGCCTGCATTCTTCATGCTTAGCAATGGCAAACAAATCTGAACACTTGCGAAAGAATTTGGATCTTATTTGGGAAATTCCAGGGAGTCCGGTGGAGATGTTTTTTCTAATATATTTTCAGAGCCTCTGACTTAGTACCAGTAATTGCATAACACTGTGTTTGCATATGTTTTTCTTCTTTATTTTATTGTATTCCCCACTGTGCAGTTGGGATAGACCAGAGGTGTCTATAAAGTGCTTTTGTTATGAGAGGTTTGTGAGTCAGACTCAGAAAACCCCGTTGATCGTGGAAGAAATTGCTCATGCAACGACACAATATAAAATTAATTATAATGCCAAAATTAAGCAATTCAGAAGGAAATATGAAAACAAAATGCTGCGGTCAGTAAAAGAGTTGGCTATTAAATATTATATAGATAAAATACATATAATTACGTCTAAAATAGTTTACTAACACAAATAGTGGTTTGGTGTTGTTCTCTATACAGAGTCTGTAACTGCTTGTAGTAGCGATATTTCACATCATCAGACTATTACGTAATTAGGGATATATGTAGTGTGGCTTTATGAATGGACCCATGCTGTAAAGTTTCATCCCTTTCCACTCAAGCCCATTTGAAGTTGCCTTTGGGTTGTACCAGGAAGGACCACACACTCTATCAGTGTCTATCAGCTGCCTGGCTGTCACTCTGAGCTGCCTCTCCTTCCTTCAAATGTGTCTCTGGGCCTGATAAGTAAAGAAGCGAAACCCATTTGCAATTCCGGAGCTTCATTTCCTGCCATAGATACAGCAGCAGCGGAGCAGGAGCGGAGAAGATGGATGTTCCGATTGAGGCTCCGGGCCGCTCCTCGTGGGAAGGAGACTGGAGTGTGAACTGTTTCTCCAGAGAGGTAAAACTTAATCCATGCACGTGTTAGTTCAGCCATGTGGCAGAGAATGGTCAGAAAGATCTCAATTTACCAAGAGCTTTTGTAATGCTTTCGAAATGAACATTTCTCAGGCAAGATGGGCAATGAATTGACACACAGGCCTCCGAAGGCCTAGTTATGCTCACTGGTAATATATCAGGCCATGGAAGGTTAAATGATGTGCTTGTCTGACCCAAAAGGTCAAAAACTTCAGAGATAGCAGAACTGCCAGGTGTGAAAACGAAGTCTCTTTCAGTATTCATAGCCCTGAGCTGAGAGCTTAAAGAGAAAAAGTGCTTATCACATTAAAATACACTGTACATGTCAGTTCCCTTTCTGGATTCTCTGCATTTATTGTCAAGTCGTTGTGATTGACTAGGATTTCATTTCTAGTCAGTTTGGAGAATTCATGAGCCAAGGAATGATTTACATGTTTGAGAAATGTCTTATAACCATGCTAATAGTTCTATAATCCTGCACTGAATGGTGTTTGGATTGTCTGCCTAGGCCCACACATTCAACACTTAAAGCCTACTGTAATAAAAGGCTAGAAGACCTCAGCTGGACCCTCCACATCCCAAAGTCATGTAAATGATCTGACCCATGCTGGACTTATGACCCACATTTGGTTCATATTTAGTTTTGAAAATGGGAATTTAACATAAAAATCACACATGAATAATCTAATATAATGCAGGTAATGTGTGATATGTACTGATTGGGGAAACAAAACAAATACATCATGCTGATTTGTAGCAAATGGAATAAGACTGACCTCTTCGCCCAGGTCATGGCTGCTGTACTGTAATGGTGTTTTTTGGTGGTGTGAATTAATGACAGGCCAGGGAATGACCACATGCTGCTGCACTTTGTCAAAGGAAAAACCATGCTTGAAATCTGTCCAGCAAGGTCAGGGAGAAAGAGAGATACAGAGAGAGAGAGACAGAGAAAGAGAGAGAGAGAGAGAGAGAGAGAGAGAGAGAGAGAGAGAGAGAGACCTTACTGTCTGACCTTATCATACTATTGCTGTAACGTTTCGTCATGTTCCCTTCTGACTGGAAGAAATACTCTTTTTTGGATGGGTTTTTTTCTTTTTATTTACCCACCATAATCTAAAGCCATAATTCACTTCAGTAGACACATCATCAAATTCTATAGATAAGACTGAGTCAGAATTCAGAATTGCAGAAGTGCTGGATTTATTCCTGAGTGCGTCTCTACTGACCTCTAGTGGATGTGGAGTGTTAGTGAGAATAACACATCATTTAAATGCAGCAGTTCTTTTGGGTTGATTTAAATGGCATGGGTATATTTCACCTGTAGTTCTCATGACTGACTGAAGCCTCTGCAGAATCGAGTACCATGAACTGAGTTTTCACAGTTCAAGGGAAGCTGTTATCCTCAGCCTGATCCTGCATGTAAAATGTGCAAGACAGTATTTAATGTGTTTAATGTGAGACAGAAAAACAAAGTGCAAATATCATCATTAAGTCAACCTACCATCTACTAAATGTCCACTTTTTAGCTTTACTAACCATTTGACTGCACACAGACTGTTGTCCTTCTGTTCTTCAGCATCATTTAGACCCTTTTACCCTGATCAGGACCACCAGCGAGCTGGTATTATTGAGTGGTCTTACTTAGCACAGCAGTGACATGGTCATGGTAGTGTGTATGGTTGTGCATTTTTGTATGTGTGTTTGTGTTGTAAAAATTGGACAACACACAGCAATACTTCCTCAAAACTGTGTAATTAAGGGACTGAGAATTGTCCACCAACCAAAATATCCAGCCATTGCTGTCCTGTGGCCAGAAACTCACCACTGATAAAAATGAGAAGATGACCAACACAAACTATGCAGCATCAGATAAATTATCAAATCGTCTTCAAGGTGGACCAACAGGTTAGATTCAGTGGTCAGTAAGTGTAAAAACTCCAGTAGTCATTTACACATTGCACCACAAACACAGAGAGCCAGTGAAATGTATTTTGTTAGTAGTTTGCTACTGGGGTCCAGCACCAGATGCTGTGTTCTGATGTGTGAGATCTGCACAGCAGGAGAGTCTCTGGTCTATTTCAGTTCAAACACTAAATTCGCCTCACGTTTCAGACGCACATCTGCACTTCTGGGCTTCACTTTAATGAGTCCAATGGGAAAGAAAGGATTGTATATCAACACAATAGCCAGGAGCCGGCCTATAGTTCTCATACAGCAAAGCTCTTCGGGCCTTTCAGTGTGAGAACTACACTTTATGGAGAAAAGTATTGGGACACACCTGTTTTTCAGGGTTTTACCCCTTAACTGAAGTGAAGGACAAACGTAATGCTTCAGCATACAAAGACATACTGGACAACGCCATGCTTCCAACTTCGTGCACACATTTTGGGGAAGAATCTTTTCTATTCCTGCATGATTGTGTCCCAGTGCACAAAGCAAGCTCCGTGGCTGGATGAGTTCAGTGTAGATTAGTTTGACTGGCCAAACAGAGCCCTGACCTCAACCCCATCCAACACCTTTGGAATCAACTGGAAAGGAGACTGTAAACCAGGACTTTTAGTATAACTTAAATGCTCTGCAGAATAAATGGACACAAACTCCAAAATCCTCTAAAACACCTTCCAAGAAGAGTGGAAGATGTTATAGCTGTAAAGGAGGAGCATCTGCAAACTTAAATGTATATATTTGAGTGCCCATTTGTTGTAATGACCAAATGTCCCAATACTTTTGTTCATATAGTGTATTTGGAGGGTACAAAATGAAAATGATCACTATTTTTTAGTGTCAGTCATTTATCTGAAAATGAAATGGCTAATACTCTTGTGTGCTTGCTCATACACACAATCTTTTTATGGAAATGTTGTGCTGCAAGCTCTATAATTGGTCATGTTGTGTCAACACCAATGGCATACTTTGTGTTCAGCTTCCCTCCTGGGTATACACTGCTGTTATTCTGTATCTGTATTTTGCCATTGACCTTGCTGACTGCTGCCCACAGCACAGAGCAGTAAATTTATTGGTCGACTTGCCTACGCAGCCCGTTGTTCATTACAGCTGTCAAGCTCTATAACATCAGGACAGAACATACCTAGCCTGTTACCAATAAAATGAATCAGCAGCTTCACATTGATTCAGCTCCTCTCCAGTAACTCCTCTGGTTACTGTACCATCAATTCTCCCAACGGAAGCACAGGAGACTCCGGTGTGCTGAAGCAACGTAGAAGAATGATCTCAGCACATTTTAAATCAGACAATCCGCCTGCTCCCTGCGTCGCGCTGCGAGCAGAAGGTGCTTTGCCGGTGCTTCCTCATGAAACTTTCATAGCCCATTAATGAACGCTTGGGAAGCGCTGTTCAAAGAGTAAAAGGTAGCACAGCAGTCTGCTAACGACCTGCTTCTAAACTCTCTCCAAATGTATCCAGACATCGCTGTTAATTAGTGATTTCAGCCATTTTAAAGTGTGCTGATTGCAGATTGCCTGCTATAGTCTTACCATGCATGAGCCTCAACATCCAAGGTCACCATGCCCAAGCTCCATGCTGTAGAGCAGTGGAGCTTTGTTCTCTGGTGTGATTGAGTTCTAGGGCTGGGTATTGTTGCTGGTGTCCTGAATCGATCCGATTCCGATTCACAAGGTCATGATCTGATTAAATTCTCGATCGATTCGACTTGAGATCGATTTATTTACAGATTTGTTTGTGTTAATGCTAGATTGACTTGTTTATAAATGGACATGTGTGGAGGTTATCCCTATGTTGACGGACTGTACTGCAATATTACCTGTGGACAGTAAACTTTTACCGGTAAGTGGATATTTTATAATTCATCCAATCCAACATTATAGTATTGTCTGTTCAAATTAAAAAAACTTCTGCACTTGAATAACTGTTACTGTTGACAGGAACAGTGTGTGTGTGTGTGTGTATGACGTACACAGAGAGAGGGAGACTCAAGAATGAAAAGAATTTAGGAATAAAAGGACTTCCAGGTTTTATTTAAATTCTTACATTAATTACAATGACATTTAGTAGCCCTGTTTTGAAAATGTCTATTTAACAAATAAATGATAACCACTAGTAGGGTTGAACAACTGTAACCATAAAGGAAGGTTAAAACAACAATGACCATAACTGTTTAAAGAAATAAAAAACTATCAACACGGTTGTGAGAAGTAGTGCATGGTCGAAAGGAAAAGATCGATTCGTGAATTTTTTTATCGATATCGTATCTTTTGAAAGAGAATCGATAATGATTGGTGAATCGATTTTTTTAACCCAGCCCTATTGAGTTCCATTCACAAATGTTGGGATGCTTGAGGTCCAGAGCTGATCGTTCAACTCTTTAACCCTCTCTTGGATGTTTCAGTATCTAGTCTAACCTTCAGAGAAAAGTCGAGGTCTTTACTGCATCACAGGAAGGTTAAACTCTTTAGTACCCTTCATGTCAGAACAAACACGACAAGATGCTGTTTGACACAGAGTCAACTTGGACACTTTTTATTAGGAAACTCGTGAAATCTCGCATTTCATTTGATTTCATTTTGAATTCTGTACTGCACAGAAACCCACTGCACGTGCGAACCTACTGATATGGTCTCTCTGCATTTTTTAAAATTACTCTATTATCATTTAGTCTTATCATAATGATTAATCATGTCAATCTTTTCTTTGGCATGAAGATGGCCTATAAATGAAACTGACCTCAGTGCACTTACAGTGATTCAGAATTACACTTTTGAAAATGATAAATGGATCATGAAATCTCAGGACTGATAAATCTGGCCGGGCAGATGAGGAGACGGGACACGGATGTGAGTTTCGATAAGCAGAATCAAATACAGAGAACGCAATGGAGCATTAACATGAAGGAAACATCAGAATCTGGCACTGAACACAAAACATAAATAACAAAATACCCCAGTGTGATGGCGGTATAGATGCGGGTAAAGAGCATGCCCAGAGAATCTTAAGAGGACTCTGAGAGCTTACACAGACTTCCATTTAAAGATACATTTCTGGTTACATAACAGATGAAACAGCAAAATGACTTCATTCCAGTGCTCATGTGCCTAATACTGATTGGCTGTTACTAAGAGAGATACTTCACTTCAGCTTAGATCAATGTAACAGTAATAGACACCAGATATGTTGGGAATCACAATGACAAAACAACAATTTTATATATTTTTATTTTTGGAATTTCCTCTGCTCCTCACTATTATTATTATTATTATTATTATTATTATTATTATTATTATTATTATTATTATTATTATTATTATTATTATTAATTTATTAATTTATTAATTTATTATTTTTTTTTAATTTTTTTATTTATTTTTAGTTATATGCTTCATTTTTCCACCTGATTTGCATTTTTTTTAATATTCATGTTCTTCTCATTCTCTTTCTTTGGATCCCAATTGCCTTTTTGTGTGATCGCAATTGCTTTTTTTTAGAGCACTTTGGATTGGAACTACTTGTATGAAAGCTGATATATAAATAATGGTTTGACTGGTTCATTGACTGAAAGCCAGAGTGACAGAGGCCATGATTGTATTTAACTATTTTTCATGTTAAAATGAAACATTTTAATTTGGCCAATAAATGGACCTAAACTCTACTGAAGATTACTGAAAGTGACTGTAATTGACGTCAGCATTCAGCTCCCTGTAAGGCCTTCAAATGAGAGTTTAGAGGTGGAGTTACACACCCCTGGACCTCACAGCTCTTTTTCGGTTGACGGAGGCTGAACTGTACTGTCAGTGCCTGTTCCCAGTTAAGTGACAGTTCTGGTGTGCCACACCAGTTCCAGGCTTAGTATTTGCTCTGTGGATTAAAGCTGAGGGCTTTTTTTATCCACTCTCATACATCTCTTCAGGTGTTTCCCTGAGTGCTGTGTTGAATGATGCTCTTTTCTTATAGGCATGAAAGGCACCTGAGTCGCGTTCACGCCCTCCATCAACCCCTGAGGTGGGAACATTCCCTCTCTGTGCAACACACACACACACACACACACAGAGACATCTCCATTACAGGGCTTACTGCCTCCACCATAGAGCTCATCAGTATGCATGTGTGTGTGTGGATAAAAGAGGGAGAAAGAACAGAGAGAAAGCAGGGGAATGAAAAAAGTGCGACAAATAGAGAAATAAAGAGAGAGATATTATTGGGTAGATATATATATATATATAGAGATAGATGGATGGATGGATGGATGGATGGATGGATGGATGGATGGATGGATGGATGGATGGATGGATGAGGACCTCTGTTATGTGCCTGGTTGGTCGATTAGTCCTGCAGCATGATAG
>JBBKCR010179157.1:0-14549 GCA_037577295.1 Ladigesia roloffi | reverse complement strand
CAGACTGCTACGGCTAAAGCTAATAATCTGCGTTTGTGTTCTGCTGAGGAAACAAAGTCACCTTCGACTTGGATGCCATGGGGGTAAGCAAATAAACATCACATATTCATTTTTGGGTGAACTATCACTTTAAAAATTACAGCCAGGTTTATAAAACATGAAACAAAGTTTTCAGGGTTGGCAACAGTAACAGTAGGCAGCCACTAGAGGCAATCATTTTTTCTGTTTTGGTTTTGAGTTTGATTTGGCGCACCTTTATTATGAAGGGGTGGTGGGTTTTTTAGGATTATAAGTTTCAGCTGTGTTGCGTTAGTGGTTCTGTTTATGCGCTTTTGTGGTTTTGGTGTTAGAATTGAGTTTGGGTGTGTCCCATCTGTGTTGGCGGCTGACTGTCATATTTTCCTTGAGGGTCTCCTGTCTCTTTGATTTGGTAAAGCTATTGTTCTTGAGTCTGGCTTTCAGGACTGTTTTGGTTTTTGAATTAACAATGAATCTATCAGCATTAGAGTTCAGTGAGTGGGTCTGCCTTATGCTCAAGGGATGACGCAACAAAAGGTTTATTAACTTTGTATTTGTAAATAGTGCATTTGTATTTCAGAACATTTTATTCACATAAATTATAATAAAGTTCATAACAAGATATTAGTAAAGTCACTATTGTACATTTGTTAGATTATTTTTATTTAAACATCTGCAACAAAAATGCACAGTCCATGGATTCAGATTAATCATTCATTTTCAACGTGTTCAGCCAAATATTAGAACAAAAAAATGTTTAGGCCTGAGCTATATAATTAAAGTCATGTATAACTGCACATTTACATTCCTATATTGTTGCTTTCCACCTGACTGCTAATATAACTTTGAAAATTCTTTTGGATGTAAAACAATTCCTAGTACCAAATTTCACATCCTCGTATCAAACTGAAAATTTTACTTCTAGAGTGTATGTATTTATATTTAATCTGTGTCCTTTTGTTCTTTGTAAAATGTGGAACCATGTGATATGTCAACAATATTCACTTCAACTTTAATTAGGAGATTTTGTGGTGAATATCATGCCAATGTGACATGAATTCTGGATTACAACTGCATGAATGTTCTTCTGTTTGCTGTCCATAGCTATGAGCGACTGTTTTCCACCAGATGTCCCACATGCTAAACCAGTGCTGCAACAAGCATCATATTCTAATAATAGAAGGGTTGCCTTCACTTGTGATAAACACTACGAGTTTGAAGATGCAGGTTTGCAAGAGGCTCACTGTGCAGATGGACAGTGGAGAAAATAACCAGTGTGTAGACGTGAGTGTCCTTTCTAATAAAAATAATTATCAAAACGTTCTGAAAAGGAGTCTGGTAGCATTATGTTTCCATGAGACAAAAACTGGATTCTGTATTTTACAGCTGTACAGCCCTCGTGTGGAGCCCCAGAGAGAGTTGCTAATGCAGTCATCACTCAACCACCTCAAAATTATTTTGGACACACTGAACGAGTGGAATACAAGTGTAAAAAAGGATTTAAGTTGGAGGGAAATAAATATAGCTCCTGTGTCTTTAAATATTGGACAGGTGCACCCAAGTGTGGTAAGACCAGAATCACTGCTTCAGTTTGAGTATGTTTTTACATTCTTGTGTCTGCATTATTCTTTAATGGCCACAAAAAGTCTGCAGTATTTGTTCAAGAATTGGTTCTGTAATTCAAACATAATAGACTATACTCTATATTGAGTTTGAACCAGAGGAGTGGTGTGATGCTGTTTATCAGGTTACAGATAGAAATTTGGGTCAGATAGTCGGAGTACAGTAAAAACTTGTGCCTTTAATTTAAAAGATAACGTAAGTGTATTTTAAAAAGGGTAAAAAGGTTCATTAGGCACGTAATTACAGTAGTGCAGAGCACACTCTTCCGTTAGCTAAAGCAAAATGTTCAGAACAGCCAATCTAGTCTCCAGCAAAACTTAAAGGGGAAGTAAAAGAACCGGAAACCTAGCTATAATGCTACATGCTAACCAACTGCTCTAAAATAGGGGCTATCTAAACAATTCATAAACAGTGCATCATAAACAAATGCATCTCCATCATTATTAACACTTCTTTTCCTCTGCACTCCATCATTATTTTATTGTTGTTGTGTCACATCAGTGTATTAATTTGTTGATAATATCAACCAATAATTTTATCAGAGCAAAATATATAATTTATTCACTCTAAAAACTTTGTTGTTTGTTTTACAGTTCCAGGATGCCCAAAGTTGCCAGGTGGGTTATATTCTTATAAAAGTCACTTCACTATATTAGTTTATACAACAGTGGGTCTGCCTTATGCACAAGGGATGGCGTGACAATAGTGTTATTAACTTTGTGTTTGTAAACGGTGCCTTAGTTTTTCAGAACAGATGTGGATTTTGTGGGTCTACAGTCAGAGAACTGTAGCATTCGGACAGAATATTGCTATCATGCAATCAGTGTCTGGTTTCCAGTTTTGAAAGGATCAAACTTTTATTTACAGAATTTGATGGACAGATTTGAATTCAGACCATAATTCTGCATCCAGTTTTATGGTTAGGGTCGTTGTCAGTCACAGTTCAGATTGGCTCTGATGAAGGAAACCAGTTTTGCAAGTGATCTGAGAAGTAATGTGGTAAAATAATGGTCCCTCAAGAAAATACATTTCTAACTGGCAAACTTATTGTTTATACTAAATATATATAAATAGACATACTCTTTATATATAGCTTTAAATTATTACTTTGGGGGAAATTATGTATGTAACTCTTAAGTGAATCCAGATGTGGTCGATACGTCATGACCTGTTTTGGGTCCAACACTGGTGCTACGATGCTAACATTGCTAACACTAGCAGTCAATAGTCACTCAAATCACAGTATAACTTACTGTGAGCTATAAAATAGAAAACAACTTCAGCCCAGTTTGAAGCAATTTCTGACAACACCAATGCTGGAGAAGACTGATCCTGGATCAGACTCCTTATTTATGACAGACACTGTAAAAGAAACTGATTCTTGATGGGGCCCTTTTTTTTCTTAAGGTGCCAAGTTAATTTAGTGAAACATACTATGTCCTAAACCACGCCCACTAGTCTGCTCCACCTTTATGAAGAGCTGGATGTGGTTTGAGCAGGTCCAGAGAAGGTCTGGGGATGTGTTTATAGAAATTATTTGGGTGTCTATTGATGTCTATTGCAGCAAGATGATAATCCAAGTCTGGTAATAATTCATTTTGTAGTTACCATAGACTTTAAAACCTTGAAATTCTTACATTGTTTACTCACAACTTACATAATAAAAAACAAAAACAAAAACTGTCCCTTTACGTTCCTAACCTGGTTTTACATTCTGACTTTCTTCTACAGGTGGTGCATGTGTGTCTTAATTGGTGTAGTTAGGTATCACTGACAGGTGTTGATCAGGAGTACTGAGCTGCAGGACGTCAGTTGATTGGTGGATGTTGACTTTAGTCTTGCTTTACAGGTCCTTGATACAGTTGTGAACTACTTGAGCACTGATGTATGTCGCTCTGGATAAGGGCGTCAGCTAAATGCTGTAAATGCTATTCTAGCATGAATTGCACACTAAAGGTCCTGCCACATCTCAGTATGGACTTTTATCACTTAGTAAGGGGTTGTTAATAAGCTCATTAGTTGGATCAGGTGTGTTGATGTGTGACCCAAGCTCAATTTATCTAGTGCCTCATGAAGAACATTAGTGAAAAGGAGCTAGATACGTTTCAGTGTCTCAAGAAGCTACATTTTTAAAAAGTTAGCATGTGATCACATGTCCTACAATTCCAACTAGCTCTCTCAGCAAAATAGCCACCAATGGCAAAACAAAATCACCGGACATTTCATGCCTGTGTGAATCACTATTCTTTATGAACATTTGTAGCTTGCTCATGATGGAACACTTGCCTTTTACCAAGACAAAATTTTTACCAAACTTCTCATAAGTTATTTACAACAAGGTACAATGTGTTCTTCTCTGGCCCTCTGACATGGTTAGTTCTTCAAAATGTCCTCTACAGAATTCAGACCTCTGTGGTAGTCATATTTCAGTCTGCATTGCCTAGTTTAGCATTTCTGTTCAATACCAATCTGTTCAAAAGTTTGGACACACCTTCTCATTCAACGATGGTGCAAGCTTTTGACTGGTAGTGTATCTGGATTTTACCCCACTTTTATAGTATGTTTGTATTATTTTTTATGTCTTGACATAAACACAAATCTCTCTGATTTTCTGCCACAAAGTTTTGCCCACTATTGCAAAAGGACGTCTTGTTAAGCAGCCAGAAAGATTTTTTTTAGTTCAGTGTGCCAAGCTTCATGTACGTGTTGGTCCAGAACGCGTTAGACATGACAATGGAAAGTGGTCAGAGCTGCCGGTGTGTAAAGGTCAGTATCAAGTCCGGCTCCTTACTCGGTTAAAAGCAAATGTGTTAATTTAGTTTATTTGTACATGATTTGTTACTGTTTTCTGTGTCCCTCAGCTCCTTGTAAAATGGATTACTCCATGATTAATTACTTCCATGATATTTTTGAGTACCCAGAGTACCTAGAACATGGAGACAACAGAGCCTATTTTTGTGATTATAACATGAATACGATGGTATCTCTCAAATGTGATGATGGAAGAGCTTACTACAGAGGATGTAAGTGTATCCCCCACCTGCACAACCTCACACTTTAAGCCTGTCTGAGGTCACTGAGGTCAATTCAGCACCGTGACCCTGAACCTGGCGATGATTTTCCCTTTTTCAATTTCAGGTGGCCGTAGAGACTTTGTAAGTACATAAACATGATCTTAGATTTTCAGTATGTGCTGCTGAACAGCGATGCAGTACTTATAATTGTGTTAAATGATTATAGTGTATTTGATTATATTTCATAATGAATATGATACACTTGCAATGCTGTGTGTGTTTCATGCAGTCTTGTTCTTGTTTTGACAGTGAAGTCCGTATCTCAGACTTTAATCATCCGGACAGCAGCTGCTCAGATACTTTCATCTGTGTTATAAGGAACTTATAAAGAAAAAACAGTCCAAATGAAAAGCAGATTCTGAAGAGAATTTTACTGTTACATTTAATCCTTTTTTTTGTTTGATGTGTTTGAGTGCTCCAAATGTTGTCTGCTGTATTTGTGACAACTGCTTAAAATAAAAGCTCTATAATAATCAAAAAATAGAATTTCTTTCTGCAATTAATTTTAAATAAAATCTCTGATTTTTCATAAGGTATTTATTAATTTTTTACAAACCAAACACACTAATGTAAGAAAGAAATGTGACACTCAAAGTGCTTAACATATTTGTATAACAATATACCACAGAATTCCTTTAAACAAAACCCTCTAATAAGAATACAGGATACATCTAAATCCATATATCTCAAGAAAGCGTCCCACATTCTGTAAAATATGGCATCTTTACTATTAAGAGCACAAGTTGAAAAATATTTTATTTCAGAATAACCCTGTGCCACAATGCCCTAGAAGGGGCTTTATCCATTTTCTTGCACAAAATGTTAGAAACTAAAGTGTCTTTTTATGTTTGTCTAAGACCATATCAGCACAGATTCCCAGCAACAAGTATTTTGGGTCATGTTCAACCATTTCCAGACTAAACCAGAAACAGTGAGCAAGATTTCCCTCTTCTGTTTCACATTTCAGGCACATTGGAGATCCGTCAGTTTTAAACTTGTGTCTGCGCGATGGAGAGGTGTGAGCTCTGTGCAAAATGTTTAATTGCATTGCTTAGGGTCCCTGCATTTTTCCATGCTTCCTCCCATTCATCATCTTTAATTTGTATATCCAGTCTCGGTTCCCATTTATCTTTCAAAATATTTGTGTTTGAAAAAGCACATTCCTTGAGAATCTTGTAAAAAGAATTTTATTTGAGAAAAACGCTGTCTTTCCACAGCCTAGATATCCTGGTTTGTAAGTAAAGTAGTGTCCTTTTTCACAAAGTCTTAGTTGTAGATATTATTGTTCTTTACGACTAGTTGGTCAAAAGACATTAAAACGTTATAGTCATAGTCATGACTAATGGGAGTAAAAGTTGAAGTGAGTCTGGGTTGTCCCCCCAAACACCTGATGAAAATAAAAAATCTGTTAATAAACATATTGTAACAGAGTTGGGCTGGGGAGGGCTGTCCCAGCATCCATTGCTCCCACCTCAGGCTGTTTAGGTGTGTGTTTATTAATGTTGTTTTCGTCAACGAAAAGTATGATGAAATATCGTCATCAACAAACATTTTACACATGACGTAAACGAGATGAGCCCCGACGTTAATGCTGGTCACGTGACAGTAACGAAACGAAATATATGTCATTTTGTTGACAAATTAGAACGCGACTAAATGTTATTTACAAGATAAAAACTGTGAAAAAGTGTCTCTTCATTTTCGTTGAATAAAATGAATCTCGACCTTAGAGTTGAACAGCGTTACGTCCCAATACTTTTGTCCATTTAGAGGAAATGTGAATAAGAGTTCTCTGCCCGAAGCCAAACCCGAACCCATGGGTCAAGCCAATACTTCCTGCCACTCTCCTCGGGTCGGACCGGGCTGTAATCCAGCATTTGAGTGTCTCGGAGCTCGGAGTGTGAGTTTAAGAACGCACCCACAGTTCAGAACGAGAGTTATAAAAAAATCGGATTTAAATTGGGCTCGGGCTGAAAATTACAGTTAATATATCGGGGCAGGTCAGGCTCGGACACAAGTGCACAGGTTCAGGTCGGGTCAGGTTTCATTTTTTGGGCCCAATCTAAACTCTAATATGAATTACATATATCTAGAGTGGACAAAAGTTTTGCGACGCAGAGCCATTAAAAAGTGCAAGGGGAAGAGAAATGATACACACAGAGAGTCACACACACACACAAAATCTCACACACACAGCATTTTAATAAGCTGCCTTTCCCATATCCATGCAAAAAGGCTGATTTGGTTGAGTAGACCAGGCATCACCAAACTGGACTGAGTGAATTTTCTGGTTCTGGTGAGGACTCTAGCTGCCGCATTCTGGACATGTTGAAGCTTGTTTAAGTTTTTATTGGTGCAGCCTGACAAGAGGCTGTTACAATAATTGAGTCTAGAGGAAATAAATGCATGGACACGTTTTTTTGCATAGTGGAGACTTAGTGCACTTCGTAGCTTTGAAATATTTCGTAGAAATGTTTCATTTTAAGAATCTTAAGGATCTAAGGTAACACCAAGGTTTTTTACAGTGGATGTAGGAGAGGCTGAGTGATCAAGCATTAGACCTCAGTTTTATCTGCAGTTAGTAACAGGAAGTTCTTGGACATCCAGTCTTTTATATCTTTAATGCATTCCCCGATTTTATTTAATTTAAGTTTATCATCAAGATTTGCAGATATATAAAGCTGTGCATAGCAGTGGAAGCTAATTTCATGTTTCCAAATAATTGCCCCTAAGGGCAGCATGTACAAGGTAAATATAAGTGGTCCTAGAACAGAGCCTTGTGGGACACCGCATTTTACTTTGGTGGGGGCTGAGGATTTTCCGGTGACACTTATGAACTGATAGCGCTTGGTCAGGTACGATTTAAACCAGGATAAGGCGGTTCCCGTGATTCCGACAAGGTTTTCTAGTCTGTCCAGTAGTATAGTGTGGTCGATTGTATCAAACGCCACGCTGAGGTCCAGCAGAACCAGTAAAGAGACAAAACCTTTATCAGCCAACACTAAAAGATCATTTACTATCTTTACTAAAGCTGTTTCTGTGCTATGGTGTGGACGGAGCCCAGATTGAAATTTTTCATATAGTCGGTTATTTTGGAGAAATGAACCTAGCTGTTGGGCCACTACTTTCTCTAAGATTTCAGACTCTTTCCGGCTCAGGCTGCATAGGTTAACATCACGGGGCTGTCACATGATGAAGATAAGAACTTATCAATTCTCTTTCCAGCTCATCCTGCATTGGTTAGCTAAATGGGCTGTCAGGTGATGAATGAAAACCTATCAGATAAGAGGCGAGGTGGGTGTATCATAGTTTAACCCTCTGGCTGTCCTCGTTTTTACTACCTTTTCAGCGTCCTCGTGGCCAAAAATGGCCACCAACAGTCTGTGATTTTTATTATATTTATACTTTTTTGCTATTTTCACTGCATGACGTGTTTAATTAACATCAGTACTTGTATATAATATAAAAGTTCCAGTCTTTTTTATTTTTTAATCCTTCAAATACCAGTTTGTTTGCACTCTGCACTTGTTAGAAAACAACCTCAAAAGTGTACATTTACTATATTCTCAATTTTGCTGGATTTTCTTGTGTTACTAATAGTACAGTCTGAGATATGTAACTAATTAACAACAACATTGTTATGCATTTTTTATTTTTTGCAGGCAAAGCTTTAAAAAATCATACTGACCCACAATCCAACCCGACCCGAGGAAAAAAAAAAACAGTTTACAACACGTTTTATTTGATAATGAAATGTGTTTTGTAACTTAAATTTAATTGCCTGGGACTCCTTTTATTTATGGTAAAATAGTTATTTGTGAACTCAGTTCATTTTCTGCATTGGAAATTAACAATACATAAGACATAGGGGAAGGCTATAAGACACAAATGGACTTCAGTTTGGACCTTACTGGGACGAAGTGTAATAACTGGACCTCGGTGACTTTTAATTGAATACCCCCGTTGTAGACTATATTTGTTCATGGAAAAAAACCTTAATGTGAGTTCAGGCCAAAACACTAAATGTGAAGATTTTTTCCAGTTTTAATAATGTGGGTTATATGGCAACAGACACACACACATTTTTATTTTATTTGCACTTTTTAGTGATGTGATGTTATTCATTTATTTTGTTTACATTTTTGTGTGTGTACGTCTAAGTTTTAACATGGTTGGTTGGCAAAATAAGTGTCTTAAATTCAAATCAAAATGTGTCTTCTATGTCTGGAATGGATGTACAGTATTCTTGAGTCAATAATATAACTAATATAATCAGATAATCTTGTTGGAATTGTGAAAAAGGCTTGACTGAAACTTTAGATTTGGTCTATTCTACTAGGTTCTTATACCATTTTGACAGTGTTAAATAGAATTGCGTTAATAAAAAATAATTAAAACACAACTTTCATTGACTAAACCTTGACGAAAATAGTTGTGGATCATTTTGAAGAAAATAAGATTAAAATGCTCAGACTTTTAGCTGACTAAAATTCGACTATACTTAAAAGAGTCTGGGCGTGATTAAGAATAATAAAAACTAAAATGACAGCTTGATGCAAAGACTAGACTAAAACTAAAATTAAAGCAGGCCATCAAAAACAACGCTATTATTTATTGTGTTATTGTGGAGTTTTTGTGTGTATTTGTGGTGTTTATTTGTGTTTTGGGGTGTGTTTGGGGTTGTTTGTGTGTGTTTAGTGTAGCTCTGTGTACCTGGGGCCGGGTTGTAGTGTTGTTTAAGCTGGTAGTGATGCATCTCTTTAACTCCTTACTTGCTATGCTGTTCAGAGCTCTAAATAAAGGCTGTGGAGGTTCCCTCCCTTTGAGTTCACCTGCTCTCGGTAGTGCTCCATCCTTTCCTCGATGATCTCAGCTCAAGATTGTTACGAAGTATTTGTTTAAATATTTCCTAATGCATTTTTAATGTCCCTTTATGGCTGGAGTGCACAGTATTAGTGCTCAGCATAAACCTGCTTTGTCATTCAAAAATATTCAAATAAAAATCTAAATAAAAATTCTTGCAGAAATGTTCTTGGGCTCATAAAAAGCTCAGAATTTTCTTTTTTTTTTTTGTAAATTGATGGATTAGACAGAGAGGCTGTGTGAAGTGTAAGCAGTGTGATCAAACGTGTGTTTAGGCTTAATAAAAAGTAAAAAAAAAACTAAGCACACTCAACATATCATTTTGTTTAATTTAGTGCCAAACTGAACAAAAGCCTGCAGATCTTTTAAAAGTAGGATCTCGAATGACCGATTTCTACTAAACACGTGGTTTCTGGTCACAAGAGGTAAATAATTAATGTACTTGTTTACCTGGGACCTGGACCTCTTTTTAACCAGAAGGCTAGCCCTTCAGTCTGAGGAGAAGAGAAACCCAAACAAAATGAGGATTCCTCTGTTTGCTGTCTGTGTTTGCTTGTGTCAGGCCAGGACAGGTATGAGTGTCGAAACAATCCTGCAGATTTGTCGGTAAACCTATAAATAACCTACCATTAAAAAGTTTATTTAAATTTCCTCCCGTAGAAGTGCAAAACTGTCTGCGCCCAGTGCTTAGACAAGGTTTCCTCGTCCCTCAGAAGGAACTGTATGAGCAAGGCTCCAAGGTTTCCTACAGATGTAATCCTGGTCTGGAACCTGCTGGTGGAGAGTTAAAATGCGAAAAGGGACAGTGGACCCAAGTTCCTCGTTGCATCGGTAAGTAGATTGTCAATCCATAGTTCCATTGATCTGGTAACCGGAGCAGTGTTTTAATGTTCAAATTACATGGAAATATTAATGGCATTTGAGGTTCAAGAGTGCAATAACTAATGACAAACTAATGACAAAATGATTCCTGTTTTTGGCTTTGGTGTCCCAGCTGTGGGTAACTGCAGTGCACCAGATGTCCCACACGCCAAACCAATGCAGCAAATGTGGTTTACTAATAACAGCAGAGTTTCCTTCATGTGTGAGAAAGGCTATGAGTTTGAAGATGCAGGTTTGCAAGAGGCTCACTGTTTAGATGGACAGTGGAGCAAACTACCAGTGTGTAGACGTGAGTGTCCTTTTCATGTCTGGAAGAGAAGTCATTAGAATCCATCAGTATCTGATAAAAACTTCCATTAGTAACAATGCGATTGTTTTTAATTTTGCAGAAAACGAGACTTCATGTTCTACACCAAATAATATCACTAATGCCAGAATTGCGGAACCACTACAGGATACTTATAAACACACTGAACGGGTGGAATACCGGTGTAAACATGGCTACAAGATGGTTGGACTGAAATATAGCTACTGCATGTTTAACATGTGGACCAACCCACCCAAGTGTGGTGAGATCATTCGCTTATTCATTCTGTTTATTGATCATTTAAAGCAGTGCTGGAAATGGCCAGGTTTTACTGACTGAACACCATTCCCTTTTCACATTTTCCAAGTGAAATATACCCTAAAATAATCCTAAATGATTCAATAAGCTGAAAGAACAATGATGATAACTGATGATATACTTATTATTGACTGGGTCAGCTCTTCTTGTTCGGTAACAACACTAAACCTTTGTTGCATCTTGAAATGTCCTTAGTTTTTGGAGTTTTTTAAATATCAGATTAGTTTGTTTTTTATTTATTTATTTATTTATTTTTTACATTTTCTCATTCTACATACTTCTATCTGCACCTGATTCAGTCTTCTCCTTTTAGCTGTCTGACGACTGATCAAACACAGACATAAGTTCTTAGGTGAGAATACATCTTACAACAATGAATTGTGTTACGTTGAAAGTGAAATAAATAAGGTGCAGGAATGCAGTATATGGAAATATACCAAACATTTTGACAGTATGCTGATGGATTACATGATATGTAGAAATACAGACTGTATTATTTTCAATATCACTTCCAACCCCTGTTGACAAAACAAATGCATCATAATGTTGGCCAACCACCAGCAGTACAATATTAAACTAAAAACCCCACGTACCTCACGTGGCCAACAAGACACTGTTAAATACTGTATACCATGGATGTATGCCAACATTTGGATCATTTCATGGTATGTAAATTTGCATACAGCCAAAGCTTACAATGTAATTTCTCCACAACGCAACCAGACAGCCCATCTTCACTAAAAACAAATGTGTCTTATTTTCAGTCAAAACTTGTGAAACTTTACCCTCAATTCCAAACGGAGATGTTTATGTGGTGGAAGAGCAGAAGACACTAACAGCTCAGTGTGCTCGGCTTTATAAACACACGGGACCGCATCAAGTTAGGTGTATTTCTGAGGAATGGTCAGAACTGCCTGAGTGTAAAGGTCAGTATCACCTTCAGCTTCTAAATGACAGTAACTTTCCATGTTAATTTAGTTTATTTAAACATGATGTTTTACTTTTTTCTTTGTCCCCCAGCTCCATGTAAACTGGATCCAGCAATGCTTTATTACTCTAAAACAGAATACCTTGAACATGGAGAAGAGACACGCTTTTTTTGTTCTGCCATGAGTAGAGTATCTATCAAATGTGATGATGGAAGAGCTTACTACAGAGGATGTAAGTGTATCCCCCACCTGCACAACATCACACTTTAAGCCTGTCTGAGGTCGCTGAGGTCAATTCAGCACCGTGACCCTGAACCTGGCAATGATTTTCCCTTTTCATTTCAGGTGGCCGTAGAGACTGGGTGCGTATATAAACATGAACTGAACAGTGATGCAGTGCTAATAATTGGGTTAAATGATTATAAGTACACTGAATTATACTTTATGATGAATCTGATACACTCGCAATGCTGTTTGAGTTTCATGCAGTCTTGTTCTTATTTTGACAGTGAAGTCTGTATTTGAGACCTGAATCATCTGGACAGCTTCTACTTAAATGTTCACATCTGAAGATCAACTAGACCCCGAACACAAAGGAAAAAAACTACTTTAAAAATGCTCTGAAAAATAAAACAGCATTTATCAGTGTTCGCATGTAGATGTCTTTATAAGTAGCTCAGTATTAAACTTCTTTATCATTCAAAAATGATCAAATAAAAAAATGTAGATTGTTGCAGAGGACAAGAACAGGCTTCACAGTCCTGTGCTCACAATAACTAGACCAAACTCCCTCGATCTATCTGTCCCTTAACTATTCCGGCACTACTAGAACCCTACATGTCAAATGGAAACAGAATACAGGGTAAGTGTTATACCATACAGACAGTTAGGTCGAGCTCGCATCGCAACTATCCCACCTCCATTAGGGCAGCTAATCGGTGAGGCAATATACACCAAAATCTTATAAAAAATTGTTGTAAATAACAAAAATTGACAATGTCAGCAGCAGGTTTTTCCTACGGTGGCCCTGAGACTCAAAACACACCCACATTTCTAAAAACACAACTGCTGCGTCCGAAATCACATACTAAGTGTATAGGTACTACATTTGAATTTGTACGTACTCAGAACGTGCTATATAGTATGAATGAGTGCAGTATAAATGGAATTTGGACTACTGCATCGGCACTGTTGGTGATGTCATGTGTCATGTTTCGTCACAAAAGCAATTTGAAATTGAATGTAGTGGCATTATTTTATACTAATATTTTATATTTATATGCAGAGGGCGTTTCCTCACAAGTGTAATTTATCCACAAGGAACATTTTACTTAAGGTACATACACTTGAAAAGAAATGCGTCTCCGTTTTCCGCCATTTTTTGAATGTAACACCGCCTCTCCCACTGCATTATGGGATAGTGCAGCGTCCGTCGGATGCCTACCACAGAATTTGGCCGGAAGCAGTTGATCATCCGGTGACTTCTCGTCTGCTGTTTTTCGCATACTATGAATTCGGACATACTACTCACCTCGTATACTGGGTTTTACATACTATATAGCAGGGAAGTATGTGATTTCGGACACAGCCAACTGGTATGTTAATTCCCAATCAACCAGACCAGAAGATGGAACAAAATACTGTTTACTTAACAATGTAGTAGAACGAGTACAGTAGCTTAGCAGTGGAACATTCTGTGGTAATACACTATTGCTGCGTCTGAAATCGCTACTACGTGTGTAGGTACTACATTGGAATTTGTACGTACTGCTCTACCGTTAGGAGGGGAAGAGGGGATTCAAACCCCCACTTTTGATTAAATGTGATTCCATCACATCAACGCTCTAAACAGAGATAAGCTCACACCAGGAACTAACATTCACACTCATGTACATCCAGATAGAGTACTCACAAGTAGATGAGATCTTCAGGGTTGGGCGACTGACTCGATTGACAGAGAGAGGAGGTAGCTTCCTGTATATATCAGTCATTCCATGAAAATGGCACAATTTGAGTCCCTCTCACCTCTTATGGTGTATTTCATCTATTGGGTCACCAAACTTTATATTTTTTATCTTTTTATGAGAAATAATACAGATTTTCATTTGACACCACCTATTTTGTCATGTCCCTCATGGCCTTGATGAAAGTTTACTTTGAAAATATCAAATAAATTAAAAAATCAATACATTTTGACATCAACCTAAACATCTATTTGTGCTCTTTTGCTGGTAAAGTCTATTGTTTTTCAATTTAATTGTTAATTATTCATTAAAATCACAATTATTTCTGTACCTGAGTAACCCCTCAACCCCACTCGTTTACATTTACAGACGTCTTTTATCCAAAGCCACTTCCATTCCCTAACTAGAGGGGGCAATTTTTGTGCAGGAAGCTTGAGATAAGAATGACTAAAGCATTAGAGTTGAGGAGTGTTCCAGATGTTCTGCAGATTGTTGCCGAGCAGAAGCTGTAGATACAGACTTTACTGTCAAAACAAGAACAAGACTGCATGAAACACAAACAGCATTGCAT
>JBBKCR010179137.1:0-14550 GCA_037577295.1 Ladigesia roloffi | reverse complement strand
GTGTGTGTGTGTGTGTGTGTGTGTGTGTGTGTGTGTGTGTGTGTGTGTGTGTGTGTTTGTGTGTGTGTGTGAGAGACAGAGAGAGAGAATGATAAACAGCAGCCTTATTTAAATGGATTAATCTGACAGACACTCATAAGGAAGAGAGAGAGAAATAGCAGTGTCACAGAGAGAGAGAGAGAGAAGCAAGAAAAGATTTACAGAAATATAAATGTAAGACAGAAATGGTGAGGTGGGGAGACAGCGTGATGCCACATTTATTCACATACTCACATTGCTTTAAATTGGCATAACGCAGACTTTCTTAGCTTTACACTGCAGCACTCCTTTAGTATGACTCTTTATTACAACAGTGAAAGGCCATAATAGCAGGATAGAAAACAGTGACCATAATTATGAAAATAATTAGCATAAAGGAGGGGGTGTCAGAATAATCAGCTTGCAAACAAAAGCCATATGAAATAAGCTTTTTAGCTATTCTTTTGACAGATCCTGCAGCTCAAAGACAAATGACGGTCCAAGCTTGGATAAGATTCAAAATAACAGAACCACTGAAAATATTCCACAACACAGCACAGCTAACTATGTCTGAAATGCTCCTTCTGTTTATCTTCACGGAAAACGAGGGAAAAATCCTTCACGACTTTCTTCAAGGGGCCCTCTCCCAAAGCAAGAGCCTTGCCATTCAAAGCATGTCTTTCATGGATCTTAGAACCATTGTTCACAGCATATTGTCTACTTTGGCACAACACCAGCCGTGGGTTTACTCCGTGGTTCCCAACACTGACGTCTTTGAGGCTCCACTAATGTGCTGCCTGACAATGTTGGTCAACAGCCCAAGAGACAAGACACAACATACAGAAAACAATCAAATAAACAGTTTTAATGGGCTCTAACCACATCATTTCACTGAGCTGCTTCCATTTCCTTCCTGCTTTGAGAAGGACGAGAGAAAACAGACACAATGATTTCATGGTGATGATTTCCATTACGGTCCCATTAGTAGGGTGAGGAGCCTTTCCGTAATCATAAAGCCCAGTTATATACCAAGCACTGCTGCTATAAGACAGTCACAATTCATTGATTTGTGTCTAATGTTTTATTTTAAAATATTCTTATTTTTCTTATTAGTAATTTCCTAGTTTAATTCTTCAAAATGACCCCATTACTGACACAAGAATAGAATTGTGCACACACAGCATGTACATTCCAAAAGAAAAGCATTGCAAATAGAATGGGAACAACCAATTCCTGATGCCAGCATCAACTAAAACCCCCAAACACTGGAATGATGGAGCCCAATTAAATACTACTGGGATGAGCTGAAGTGGTATTTGTGATTCAGAAATAATCTGAACCAAACCTTACTAACGCTCCTATTGCTGAATGTCATCAAATCTTCACAGCAATGTTCCAACTTCTAGTTTAAAGCCTCCCCAGAGGTGCAGAAACCGCAGGGGACTTTCTATAAAAACCCATCAACTGGATTAACTACTGGACGAGCAGACTTTCAGACAGTGTGTCTACCATCTCAATAAATCAGAAGTAGATATTTACAATTTAGACAATAATAGTTTTTAAATCTGATGGACACACCCATTTGTATAAACTTCTTAACATATACATAGTTCTCCCCGTTTCCTCACTGGACTTGAGTCGAATATCTTTGTCCACCACTGTACTTGGAAACCCCTCAATGCAGCTGGTGAAACAGCAAGAAAGTGTCATTGGTGCTTCAGTATGATAAACACAGTAGCCATGGGGAGAAACGAAGGCTATGCCGTGTCACATTACTAATGTCTGCAATGTTTTCATGTCATGTTGTCATCCTTAATACTTTTGTCGTTTTTATACTTCTTTAAATAAAAGCTGTATTTTCAGCTTGGAATATTTAAGGCTTTGCATGGTTTGTTATTGTTCCGTTAAGATTGTTTTTACTTTTCTGTCTTTTATAAAAACCTGGATTATTTGATTAAAAGTAATAAAATTATTAAATTAAATAATCAATAGAATTAATCTAGACATGGCTTTGCAATATGAAGATATGATATCATGGTAAATATTACTGCAATTATCTGATCATTCTAATATGGAGTCTAATATGTGCTAGTTTCTTTTTGTATTGAAAGTGATTTTTTTACAGAATTTGGAAATGCTGGCTGGCATTAAAACTCTATACAAAATTTAGTTTTTTTCCCTTGTAAAGTTTAGAATGTGCTCCAATTTATTCCAGTTAACAGATGTCCAAAATAGCAACAATTGTGACTTATCATGTATGGTGAAGCATGCTTTATGTTTGTTCTGTACCTCCTACTATTCTTGTGCTTTTGTGAGGGATGGTGTTTTTGGGCTCTGACAAAAACACCATCCCTCACACTGTCTGTTCCCTCAAGCAGTTGTGTTTCAACTGTTAGACTAAAGGTATCATGTGTTTTGTTTTTGCATTCCAAGCAATTGAGTTGGAAACCTGTAGCAGCCTGGCAGCACTTTGTTAGCTGCCTTTGTATTTTTTTTAAGGATTTTCATTAATATGCCCCCTTTAGATAACCAGCCCCATTTCCTAAAGACCTATGGGGAACAGGAAGAGGGAGGGCCAGCTTAATTGTGAACAGTGCGTTCTGCGTAAAATACACAGGGAAGTAATATGAAGAAAATACAAGATTGTCAGACGTGCTCTCTTTCTCTCTCTCTCCCTCTCACACTCTCTCTCCCTCCCCACCCATGCAAGGCCATGTTCACAAGAGACCATAGCGATTGGGAAGTTCCAGTGTAGGCGCAGAAAAGCTGAAAAGCTTGATTGGTGTGGCCCTCCCTGCCATACTCGATCAATAAGAGTCACTTTCCTGGCCGTCGCATTTCTCATCTGATCGCTCTCATTCACACCTCTGCTGGTTCAGCATATTAGAAACCTGACCTCATGTGTTTCTGTTTGACAACACACATATAGTCTTGTGCTCTTTGCAGTGGGCCAAGTAAGTAAATAAGCCCTCCCCTACTCGTCCTCTGTGGGAAAAAAATGGACAGAACAGAAAGACATTTGTATGGCACAGTCATACGCTGTAGCTGCAGGGGAAGCGCTGACGAGGATTTAATCTCCTCGACACTCTGGGTGCACATGACCACAACACCTGACACTGCATTTACAACCAGAACTGAAAGGAAGAACAAAATTAATAGCAAACATATATATGTACAACAAGGGTTTAAATTAACCATTCAGCAACTACATCTGCTTTATAATGCAGATGCAATATGCCTTCCAATAATGCTGGATGGCAGTGATGTAACAGAAATCCACGGTCTGGCTCACCTTGCATGTCATTTTAATTTCCACATTTTTTTTCCACTCACTGAAAGTGGCTAATCCATTTTCAATGACAGAGCTCACAGACGATACAGATACATATCTGTGTCCTATTTCAGTTAATACATTACAATTACTTTTAACTAGTGCTTGAACTGCAGGATTCCAATCAATATTAAATGTCTTGGGATTCCGATGGAGGTTAAACATGCTAATGTTCTTGAGCCGGGATATTCAATTCAAGGTTAAACCTCTTCAAGCCACAGGATTGTGATCAAAGGTAAACGTCCACAAGCCATGGTATTATCTACCTCATGTAACAAATAAGAAAGGCAAAACTACCCTCAGAGCAGTCTGGTTGGAATTTTTCTCCAGGCATTTTCAATAAAAGTGTCTACAATAAGTCTGATGCTTTGGTTCACTGCAAAACAAACACAATTTTGTCAAACCTTTTTATGAAGTAACCCAAATAACTGAGGTATTAAAAGTGTCCAGATATGTTCGGGGGCCACTGTATTATGAAAATGATATGAAATTTTTGTTTGCATTGGTAAAATGAAGGAACTCATGTTACTCAAGTTGCAAAAACAATGTCTTATAATCCTGACACAGCTTGCTTTGATTGAAAGCTAAACCAAAAGATTTAAGGAAATGTATTATCAAGGAAATTTACTTGGGTTTTATGTATTGTGAATTCAAAGCATCCACCAAATTGACAGAAATCATTTCACATTTCAGCAATATCAGTATTGAAAGTGCCATTATTGTGAGGACCGTTAATATCATGTAGGATTTCATCCATTTTATCTGCTTCATGATGAAAAGAAGGCAGTGCAGTGCAGTAAGAACCTGAGGCTCCTTCCACAGGCTGCTGTTCTGGTTCAGTAATCAGGGCAAACAGAGTTAAAATCTAGCCATGTATCACACAACCAAGCAGAAACAGAGCTGGCCTGCATGATGTATCACCTAATATTTCAAATACAATACACATAACACAATAAGAAGAGCAATGCCTGTGGGAGAATTGTCCATGGGGACAGTTCTTCTAGGAACAGGAGCCTCTGGAGGCCATCTGGGCTGTCCTGAATTAGTAGAGCACTCTCTCAGCTTTCCACCATTTCCCTAAAATCATAGTTCCAATGTAGAAGAGATAGTGTAATACTATTCATGACAGTCACTATGACCAACCAGATTCTTCCAAATTCCAATTCAGTTTCACACTCCACAGGCACTAGAGAATGACAATAAGAAGACCTTCACATAAAAAATCTATTAATCACTGTAGTCGTATCACTAGCGTGACATGATGACACATAGCCGTCACACCCAAAGAGGAGCGGAGAGTAATCCTTTAAAATGAATGCCTTTTAAATGCTACGGTTAAAATTCTGAGAGTACGGTGGATTACTTTAAAAGGCCAGTCATGCACAGCAGTCCCCCCTCACCATGAGACAGACTAATGACACACAGAACCGGATCACTACGTGTCAAGAGATGCGCTCCCCTCAGGGAGGTCTCTGATTGAAGCGATGAAGTCCCTCCAGGGAAAACCTGTGATTTCCCTGCATCTCTCTGCCAATTTGCTTTAATCGTATTTGCTGTGTTTACTTGAAAAATCCAAGGCTACCTTCAGCGCAGTGAAATCAATTGGAAATCTACTGTGCAAAGTGAGTGCAGCTAAAAGAATAACAGGCACGAGTCAGACGTCCCTGTTGTCCTGTAAAAAATTGCTATGGGCTCCTTTCTTGATGACAGTGTGCACACCAGCGGGCAAGATCAGACCTGTTATGTCTGGACAGGCACTATCAGCACTGTCAGCACTGCATTTTACAGGTAGCTGTAGTGAATCATCTTCGCAATGCAGCATCTGCGACCTGAATGAAAAAGGATTTTACTCAAGGATGTGGTCAAACAAATCAAATGACTCAAGCCTTTGCATTCTCCATCTGCTTTTTTCATGATGACCGTGCAGTGGTTTCCCTTCATTCTTTCGCATTTTCTCACTTTTCTTACGTGAAATGACATACATTGCTTCAACACTACCACAAATGCATCATGATATAGTCATGCACACATATCTGGCATGAACTGGGTCAAAAGGAACTATGAGTAGACTACCAATGTAGAGGTCTATGAGATTCCTTGGTGGAGACATCTGTGAGACATTTATCAAACTAGACTTCTGTGAGACATTTATCAGAGTAGACCTCTATGAAATTCTCCCCAGATAACTCATATGCCAGAGTGAACTGTACAAATCAGAGTTCAGCTAAACATGTTATGTCCCATCACTTGAATTATAACGTTGTTCAAATGTTACAGTCACTCCCTAGACCACACAGTCCACATATGAAGACTAAGCCCCAAAAATAGCCCATGAACTGCCTTATGATGTCAGGTGATATGTGTCCATGTGTACATTAGGTACAAATATTTAAGCTAACCAGTAATCCTTGTACTTCAGAAAAATTATTTAATGGATTACCTGAACAATCCCTTTAACGTATCAATGTCATTGAAAGCCTTTGTTGTCGATATGTATCTGCAACCCATTTTATCAGAACTGTTAACTGTCATTAAGTACAATAAAAGTAGGGTTTCTAAAGGTCGTAACTTGTTTGGATTGGACCTCCTGGATGGTCTATTTAATCCTCTGACTGGCTACAAAGAGAGTTGCACACAACAAACAATATATAAGAACATCAATCTGTATACACTGTTAGGTTCATTAACTATTGGCTTTCTTCAGATAATGTACAGAAATGTATCTGATTGTGTTTTCATCATTCAGTCAGGAAAATGAAATTACATTCCTCTCTGAGCCACTCTCACTGACAGTGATTAAGCCTAGTGCTGGTCTACACAATTGAGATTTTTCAACTTAAAGGAAAATATATTTTATGGGATTAATACTTTTCTAGGAAACTGGTCTTAAATTGAATACTTAAAGGTTCAAGGTAGTCAACAGCCTCAAATCTGTTGGATTTTACTCTGAAGACCTTACATACAAACATGGAGTGGTCTTCAGTGTGGGTTTCAATTGAGTTAATATTTGGCATTACTGTTGTAGTAAATCAGGCCCAAAAATGCACCAGTGTTTTTACAGTGTTACAGCACTTAAGTCATCGCAGCTCGATTACAGTTGGGTTGTTTATGAGTGGGTTTGACAATGTGCAGGACTTTGCACTACAGGATAGGAATACACTTCAGCTTCTTTGGCAAACAGCTAGGGAGAAATTTAGTTTCGCTCTCACTTCCTCAATAAAAGCAGCAGTAATGCATGGTATATGAAATCAAACCCAAATTCCTTTGACAAAATGCTATGGCTACCCTGCAAAGGCTGTTGAAACTAAAATTCTTTCTGGAATCATACTGAATTATGGCTTATTTTTCTTGTTGCTGTTTTAATATGCAGACCAGTTTTAAGCCATGACCGTGCTGTCCACACAACTGCAAAAACAGCCCATTTTAAAATGGGATGATTTGGGGAAAACTCCCACACATTTACATATATCCTCCACTTCAGCCTACGACCTTTAGCCTCGTCCATTCATGGTGAAAGAATAAGACACAGATTACTTTTTGAATGAGGAACAATACAGAACAGCCAATAAGAACAAAAGTCTTTTACATATATCTGCTTTCAAAGATCAACAAACGAACATTTTCATTCCAAGAAATTCACAATGATGTATATAAGAGATACCAATTGTTGGAAAATGGTCATGTAAAAATTGTTTTGATTTATAAAATCAAACAAATGTTATAAGTGGAAACCCAGGGACAAAAAAATAAAGAAGAAAATAGAGAAACTGGGTCCTCCATTTACAAGCGCCTTTGAATGCTGGCACTGTTGTGTTGCTATCAAACATGTTGGCATTAGGTGAATTCCAATATTTTAACTAGTTTGCTTTGCATCTACCACAGGCTTGCACACAGCACTGGTTTTCTGTGTGAGTTCTCTGGCTGCTGTTATCTGACTTCAGCAGCAGGCAAAAATAGAAACTTCTATGAAACAAATTTGCATTGGAGGTTTTAAAGAGAGGCCACAGCAAATGACATTCAAATTGGGCCCAATACCCTCTAGAAAGGCCTTTATTTTAAATTATCAACATGTTGTGGCATTTAGAAACTGGAGAATGAGAACTATTCCAATCTTCAAAGCAAATTAAAAATCAATATACCAAGGGTCAATTGTTTTGAAAAGATTTTAAAGTGCAACACCAATGGTACAATCAATGCTTCATATAATGAAGATCATTAAGTATCTCTCACTGAGATTAGGGCTTGTCTGTTTGATTTTGCCTCCACCAATCAGCCACAACATTAAAGCCACTGACAGGTGATGTGAAAATTGTTATAATGGCACCTGTCAAGCAGCAAGTGAACAATTAGTCCTTGACAATGATGTGCTGAAAGCAGAAAAATTGGCCAAGCACGGGGATGTTAGCAACAGTTGCAATAGTTAGATTACTGGGCAGTGTCCAAAACTGCAGGCCTTGTAGTGTTTTCCTGGTATGCAGTGATATGCACCTACAAAAACTGGTACAAGGAAAGACAACAGGTGAATCAGCCACAGTCAGGAGTTTCCAAGGCTCATGTGTGTGGGGTGCGAAGGCTAGCCTGTCTGATCTGAACCCACAGAAGGAAAACTGTAGCAAATATTTCTGAAAAGCTTAATGCTAGCCTTCAAAGAAAAGTGTCAGAAAACAAAGCATTTCGCAGCTGTGTTCTCGTAAACAAGAGCTCATATGTGCTACACCAAAAATGCCCATAATTGGTACATGAGCAACAGAACTGGAACATGTAACAAAGGAAGAATGTGAGCTTTTCTCATGTGTATGTTGTTTACCTGGGGAAAAGCTTGCTTGAGGATGTGCCCAGGGAAAGAAAGCAAGTGGGTCGAGGCACTGTAGGTCTCTGAGCAATGTTTTACATTTATGGCGCCTTTATCCAAAGCGACTTCCATTCCTAACTACAGGGGACATACCCCAACTTGGGGTTAAGGGTCTTGCTCAGGGACCCAGTGATGGTGCTGGAGGTAGGATTCGACCCCAAGACCTATGGTCCAGAGGCAAGTATCCTACCCACTGAGCTACCTCCACCCCATCTTTTTACATGAAACTTTGGGTCTTGGCATTGATGTGGATGTTCCTTTAACATTCAGTGCCATCGTGCCTCTATGGGATGTGCAGGACAAACTAGTCTGATCAATGGAGGCCCCACCTCTCTTACATGACTTAAGGGATCTGCTGCTAATGACCTGGTTCCACATGTCGCCACATTCCTCCAGAATTGTTTTGGTGTCTCAAAAGTAAATCTGCAGTTTTTTAATTGTTTAATGCTGTGGTTGATCAACCTGCTTGGTACATATCAACAAAACTACTGTTGGAACAACTGTTCCATGGAAATAACCTCATGATAAACAAGATGATCCTCTAGAGCTCTATAAATTGTTATTGTACTAAACTTTATCTAATTCATTTGTACAGCATGTGTATTTATTTTTAAATATTTGAACATATCGAAATCTCTGGAAACCTTTACTGTCTATACTGTAGATACAGGCCTGTGACCATTTACCTCAACATTGTCTGTAGTGTGGGTGGGTCTTTAAAATGTTTAATTTGCTGAGACTGGCTTTGCTGTATATATGGTATATGGCATGTTGTCAGAAGGCTCTGCTTTTTTAATCTGACATAAAATCTGTCTGTTGATATCTCTAATCATAATATTAAGATAATAAGGTTCATCAACAGTGGTGACATTTTGTTAATGAATGGTTAACCTCTCATTCGTAACTGATTTTCCAGAATTTCCAGTAGCTCTGAACACTTCCCCTTTGCTTGGTTGTCCTGTGTCTTCACGGAGTAATTTTTACTGGAACATTACAGATGTTAACCTACCCAAATACTAAATATTCTGACTGTTTACAACCTTGACAGTAATAAGAGTTTAAGACAGTCTAACATAGTGATGTGCATACGTTATGAAACACCTAAGAAAATATATTTAAAATCTGTTTAACTGAGCCACATATATTTTAAAAGCTCATATTTAAATATCTACAATTACAATTATTGATTTTGTATATGTCTATGTATTTGCTTAATCATAACATACCTGTTAATGAATACCTTGTTCTCATCAAATACCTGGTTCATCTCAATTAATACTTCATTAGATGAAATACTGATGGAGTTTCACAAATTCATGCAAAGGCTGGAGATATCACGTTGAAATCTGGAACCGAACCTGCGTTCTTCTAACCAGCTCACTAGACATCAAGTACTTTTTACAAACAAAACAAACCTTAATTTTATTTAATACTTTGTTTGTTTGCATTTGTTCTAATGTTACTATTTGCATTTGTTGGTAATTCATGGATAAATCGCATTAAACAGTTTGCACAGGAACCTAAGACTTTTACACAGTATTGTGATTCATGTGTTCTTCAAAACAGAGCTTGTCTTGAGCATTGGGATGCAGTTTAGATCTAATATATGGCATGTTCATTCATGAACTGCAGATAATACAGCATTCAAGAGTGTTCATCCATTATTGTGTGCCAAAAAGCCCACTTTGGCAGCTTTTAGCAGCCCCCTGCTGAGCACTAAGCCCAGTTTGAGAAGCCCTGTTAAAGAAAACATGCTGCAGCTGGAGAAACATCCAGACACAGGAACGACACCTGGGCTTGATACAGGCAGAATGAATGAGTATGGCACCAGAATATAAAAAAAGCCTCAAATGCTACACAATCTACCAAAAGCCCATTCTATCGGCTTGGCCATCTCGGACTGTATGACCACAGCAGTTGCAAGTAGCTCATTAATATTTCAGCCTGTGACATGCAGAGAGCTGCAAACGCAACGGCTGAACTTTTTTTTTTTACAAGCAGCTCTGGCCAGCTCTCAGTTTCATCCCACAGCTGGAGGTTAAAGATATTTGAGGGAAACCAAGATATCTGTCATCCCTCCATTTGACATTTAGATGTGCTGAACAAAATGTATCACTATATCTGCGGTGGCTGGTTGTTTTAGAGTCTCACAGCCCAATCAGGCCCACTGGGAGTGATTTTGAATAGGATTCCTCCTAAGTGCTGCAATATTGATGCTTTTTAAGAAATCAGTGCATGTTTTTCAGATGGTTTTAAGGCACTGCACATTCCTCACCAGATGGACAGGTGCAGTCAGTGAGTGGGCGAAACCTTCCAGCATAGCAGAGCACAGAGTGCCAAAAGAGGGCCTCACTATTCAAACCAAGACTGTAATATTGGTGTAATACGACTGAGGGGCAGGCCCCCAGCACAGACCTCCATCTGACCTCAATCTCACTGTTTTGTTTTTTGATGCCCTGAGAGATGTGTGTGTGTGTGTGGGGGGGTTGCTTTAAGAGAATCCATTGTGATCCTGCTTAATTCGGCTGACTTGTCTGATTGTGAAGTGGTTACTGCGCCAAGCAATATATCAGTCACATTCATAAATGAAATGAACATTTCAGCGGTTTGAGCCTGCTGATGAGTATGAAATAACACAACCTTTTTTTTAAGATGATTAAAACTCAGCATGTACGACAAATTATTTTACCCTTCAGTGTAAATATTAAGCCCCTCACAGACTGTCCAGAGTGGATGAAAAGCCAGTGATTAATAAAAAACTGAAAAAAAAATACAAATGAGGAAAATACAAAAGAAAAATAAACTGATTTTTTAAAGCACTGTCAACAAAAATAATTCCTATTTCTTCTCCTAATTATTTGCTACAACATATTGCACACACTCACCTATACGTTTGTTCAAATTGTCTCTAAAGCAACACACAGAGTAGTACAGGCTTGTCAGTATTCAGTACTCTATAATGAAAATAAGTTACATTACACTGGGTGTCACAGGTCATTCTTTTGACAGCAGCAGTTAAAGAAGAGATGGTCAAGAGAGTTCACCTCTTGAATGACACAACAAATGAAGACATCTTTTTGACACATACAATACATGTTATATCATATTTACATACATTTACATATATATATTTACGCACACAGACAAATTTAACGAATGCTCTCAAAAAAAGACTTGTTGTGATGTAATATATCACGATTACTGTAAATAAAATCGTCCTCTTGCTCACAAAATCGTCCTCTTGCTCACCACCTTACCTCAAATAACAGCAGTAGTGTGATTATATGCATAATAACGAACACCGATTCTCTCCTGATGAACAGGAGAAGCCACCAGTTGGTGTGGAGAACAAGCCCAGCAGTGACCCCAGGGTCTACCAGCATCTCCTCATCACCTACAGCCCGCAGACTCAATCACCACTGCAACCACGACCAAACGTATCAGCACAAACACTCAGACCCCAGGTCTACAGCTCTCCATCACTTTCTTATCTCGCTTTACTGAGTTGTAAATTCCTTCACAGCACCGAGACCGTTCCTGCTGCAGCACGTAGAATAAGTTTGACCTCAAGTTCTCGTGGAGGTCCTGAGAGCTGCCTTGATAGTCTCCGTTATATTATCACAGATACCGCTCCTCTGAAGAACTTTGGAGGAGGGATGTTTTAGACCACTCACCCGAAACGACCATCCATAGATCAACAGCACAGAGGGGAAGCCTCCTTCAGAGCGCCCGAGCAGAGGCAGAACCTGAAAGGAAAATATAAACTGGGCTATTTTCAGTGCTGTTAAACAACCAGAAGGTCCACCTCGGTGTGGATCTGAAGCTCTGCTATGTAGCTGCAGCTCCAGCACACCGGTGGAGCAGCACCAGACTGCCGCTAAACCGCGCCCCCCGCCTGCTATTGGGGCGGAGCGATGATGGTCGCAATGACTCTTGGGATATGTAGTTTCTGGGGTCTCACGTATCAATCTGTTAACTGTAAAGGGTCCGATTAGATTGCGAAATTCTTCCCTGCATTTAAGCCATTCACCAAGTGAATCCACACGCAGCCAGTAACCCAGCCCCTTGGGAGCAGTGTTGGGATGTACCTTGCTCAATGCTACCTCACATTGGTGACATTGGCAATCCTAGGATTTAAACCCACAATCTTCTGAATGCAGAGACAGACCTTTAACCACTTCACAACCAATTTTTTCATTGTTATTATCTGGAAGGAATACACAGAGAATGATTTTTACAGGGCGATGCAGAGGCATGCCACCAGGCCTTGGTAAAACAGATATTTTTTAGCTGTACACACATATAAAATAAACTAAAGTCAATGTACAGCTCTAAATCACTGTAAGATTGTCACTGTAGATGCTATTCCAAGAAGAGGAATGATGTGTCTAAATAAATAAAGATAATAATGCAGACTAGACAGTACATTACAGTACAAGTGGAAAAATACTAGAGATTTTTTATTCCTGTGCTGACAACAAGGATTTCTTAAATTAACATCCAGCCCTATCAATTTTTTACCAGTCATTCTTAGGGTATTGTCACTCCTGCATGACTCACTCCCAGAAAAAGGCCTCATTATTGCAGTATAACAAACAATGTCTAAGACCCTACCTAATCAGGGACCATTTCAAGAGAGCTGGTACTGCCCTCCTGAACTGAGTACACAAAGCTGGCAGCTCTCTGGCCACCTGCCAGGCACATATACGCTATTCTGAAACTGTGTGTCAGCAGATGAAAATATATTTAGTGCACAAGACAAAGAAAATCAGTAATACCACCTTTGACCCTTATTCTTAAAGGCTGACCCAATCTCTCAAGAGTTCTGATGCATTGTTTAGGGTCCTGCCCAGAGGTGTAACTATTTTTGGATAGAATGAAACGGCTCCCTCTGCTACTCACAGTTATTCTTTTTGAGAAGAGGAACTAGCTTTCATGCAGTGCCGAATAGGCAACATGGGTTTCGGCACTTGGTCTAAAATTAGGGCCTCTAATGCATATTTTGCAACCTCAAGAAAAAGACTTTCATGTGGTACAGCTGAGAAAAAGTTGGGTGTGGGGAGTGACAAGCCCTTTTCTCACCAATACAAATTAATACAGCTGCTTTTGTGAACAAGTACACTTTAAGGCTCATGTCTTTTTTTGGTTGTTTATCTTATAATTTTTTGTTACATTTCATACATACTTTATAACATGTTGGATGTTGGAGCGCACATTAGGCATTTCATTCCAAATTCCAATTAGTCCACATATTTATGTATAAATCAAAGATAAGCTTCTTTTTATACTGAAAATGTAATATACTCAATATTACTTGGGTCTGTTCCATAAAATGCAAACACTTACTAATAGGAGACTCAATGTTTTTTCCCCTAAGACAAAAGAACAAAACAAAAAGACAATTATGTCTTGAAAAGTCCGAATCTCTCCAGTCAAGTTTTGGAAACATTTGCTGTGTCTAAATCAACTCAACATGGTCTTATACGAACAAAGACAGACTGGGTTTTTTTTTCATAGAGATGGACATCAGACAATGATAATATTAGTCAGGAGTGGCATGTTTGATTTGATGTTATCATTTTTGTAGGAATATGTATAGGTAGCTAAGTGTGTTTGTGTGTGTGTGTGAATTTTACTTATGTAAAGTGTTACACATCAGTTATACATACCTAAGTTTACACATGTCAATATAATTTCAGATTGTATGTCAATCTAAAGAGATTTTGTGTTGCATTATTAACTGTTTGTTAATGTGTGTTAATTACAATAAACAAAATCCTTTTTTAACCCATCTCTTTTACAATGTAAAATGATTGAATAAATAACCAAAGTCACTGATTGTTGCATTTATTTTGTTATTGTTTGTTTATTCCTTTCTATTATTTCTATTTTCTAGTCATTGTCTCAGGAGCAATTCAGGGTTATATTCACATGACCTTTGTGTGTGTATGACTGAGTAAGTGACGAATAAACATTTTGAATTGCCAAACAACCACTCAGCCCACATAATATATATAATTAGGACTGAGGTCTTGTTTAACCAATGTTTTCTCACTTTGACATTCAAATGGACTCACAAGCATGGCATTTTTGTTTTATCTTTATAGTTTACTGAGCAATTGTATGCTTAAGTGTGTAACTGTGTAAGGGACAAATAAACTTATCTTATGCCACAAATGTTACTATATGAACAGATACACAAACACACACACACACACACACACACACACACACAAACACACACACACACACACACACACACACACATAGATAGACAGACAGACAGACAGACAGACAGACAGATAGATAGATAGATAGATAGATAGATAGATAGATAGATAGATAGATA
>JBBKCR010179068.1:0-14558 GCA_037577295.1 Ladigesia roloffi | reverse complement strand
TACACACACACATGCACACACACTAATAGGTTTTTACACAACAGATGAGCTACAGATTGTGTGTGCCTTTCAGACCTTCCACTAGTGAAGAAAATTGCTTTTTTACTCTTTACGCAGCAAATCTGGTTTCGCTTTTAAAAACCCTAAATGATACAAATAAATACAAACAAACCTTAATAGGGTAATTATATTCAAGAATGTATTTAATCCCACTACCAGACCACCTGATTTACTTCAACATATTTACATTTTAACATAATGTCGCAAGTATCAGTCAGCTAAAGCAAGTATTGGATGGTAAAGGTAAAAACTGGGGGTCCCTCAGGCTTACAATGTTTTTTTTTCCCTTTTCAAATAAACTTTGACTAACAACTTTATCCCCAACTTAATTTCTCAGGTGGCCTGAAACCTATGCACAGTATTGTATAAGGTGGACCTATAAGGAGCTAATAAAGGGATCTGTTTGAAGAAGTACAAGGTCAGAGTTTCTAATAAAGTGGGTGATGTGTGTTATTGTCCCGTTCCTTGAACTCTCAGCTGTGTAATAACTTACTGCAAGCAATAAGGGCAGACTTAATGATCAGCTGCACTGTGCATGTAACTTTAAATGGCAGGCACTTTAGCTTAAAGTCATGACAGTACACCTCTCGAAGGAAGTAACCCCAAACTTGAGGCAACGTTCACGAGGACATCTTGGTATCCAACAAAAATGCATCTTAGTCAATGCACTTAGGCATTGCCCTGCCGATCCACTAGATAGGAGCACCAACACATGATAGTACCAGTGCTGGGAGGGGGAAGGCTACTCCAAGTCATTTGAAGTGACCTTCCGAACTGTTGCAAATGCGATATCATTGGATGCTTATAGTTTAATGGTAATTGCCAATTCTGTTATATCTACTAACAGATCTGTGTTGGATAGAATATTACCAAGTGATGGGGAGAGGGAATCATGGCCTCTTGGACTCATGACCACAGACAGCCATGGTATTGCCAATTTCCTGATAATAGGGTCAAAACTTTCACCACTCAGGACCCCCCCTGGATCTGATTAAGAGAGCGATGTACTGAAATACAACAGATTTAGGGTTAAATAGGCCAAAACTATGCCCTGTTGTCTATTAAAGTTCAACATGATTAGGGTAGATTCAATTAAAGGTTTTCTAACACTCTGATTAACACATTAATATGAGTCACATTTTCTTCTTTTTTTACAATTTTGTTGTCTACAATTGCTTCCACAAGCTAAATTGACACCAATCACATGATACGGCCAGTGCCGGGAGTTTGTTTCCTTTCAGTCATGTGAAAGACCATTGACTAGCCCCATCGACTGACCCTAATGCAACACTATTAAAGAGCTTGTTTGAATTTAGAAATGTAGAATTGTAGGCCTGTTTCTTAGCTGTAGTTTTGAGGGAGTTTTAACATGAACATATCCTAAATAGTGATAAATTTACAGGTTTTACAAGGTAAACTAGAAGGCTTACATGTAAAAAGTCATGTTTATATGTTTATATGTTCAGATTCTTAAGTTTCTTGAGGCTGTATATTATATCTGCAAGTATTGACCTGAAAAGCTTTGCCTTAGTTATTAGGAAATGCTGACAATATTTCTCCTCATTTCCAAATAAAAATAGTTTTCATAAATGAAAGGGGAGAAAGAAATAAAATGATGCAGTGTTTACAGAAATTGAATAAATAAAAGAAAACAAATCTCTTGTTCACCCTTAAGCAAAATGCAATAATGACCTTTGACACACTTCTAGTGTTTTACCATCCAACTGCTCAGATTGTGAGAGCAGTGTTTTATACTTTTTTTCATTAAATAAGATGCGATTCAGGTGAGCATTAATCAGTCCCTCATAAAGCAGAATGAGGTGCTTGTGTAGAAATTTAACAGACACTGACATGGAATGGTTATCATGCTCACAGAGATTTTCTGGAGTTTTCTGGAGCTGAAGATGAATGGCTTCCATGTTTGGAAAGTCAATGTTTGGGCCTTTATTCAGGATGTTGGTTTATTTGTGCTACCTCTGAGAGCCTTAATGGCTGGATATGTGTACCCACCTTGAGTAGTCGGGCAATAGAGTGCTGGGCTGTGAGTGGAGCAGCGTCTTGATCTCGTTAAAAATGCGCTTCCCCCAAGCGTCCAGCACGCGGGTCACGCTCCGGACATTAGCCACGTTCACGATCTCCGCTGCCGTGACAACCAAGGATAAAGAAACAAACAAAACAAAACAAAAAAACAATAAGTCAGACCCTAATGAGCAGAGTGAGGCACCATGTGACCCCAGGCCACCAGTCAAAGAGATAATGACTATATCAGATTGGTGACCCTGTGTCTGTAACTTTTGCTATTGTTAGCGCATCAGGAAAACTGGAGTTTCTCCGTCAAAGGAGGCCTAGGAGTGTATTTGACCTTTGAGAGCAGACAGTGACTGGCCAACAATGTGATTTTCATTTCCATATCGTGACTCCATGAATCGTATCAGCTAGATTGCAATTAGAGTTATTATTACTAGATGAATCTAATAAACCCAAACATTAATTAGATTTCCTGCAGTTATTAGACCGAACTTAATTACTGCTGCAGCCCTCAGGGATTAGCGTCTGGGATAACAAATTAGCGTGGATGGAAAACATATTTACATGGTGATGATTTCCAGATCCTGTAGTCTCTAAATGATGATCATTTGCATGTTTGAAATCAAATAGGTGTACGGATGTGCACTGACTGTTGAAAAAGTTTTAAATAGGCATGATTAAAGAAATCTAAAATCTGTACACATCTAACATGGGCCTCCCTAGTCCATCCTCTCCATTTATGGAATCTAAGCTGTGAAAATTGTTGTTTGTTTAATTGAGCATTATGTTTTTGAATATATACTTTATTCAAAAAGTTTCTATCCATTCAACCTTTTGAATAGACCATGATAAAGGGCAGCAAATTAGAACAGATATCCTTAAATTTATCAGTCTTGCATGAATGATTTATGAATAACTTGGGAGATAAGCCCATCATATTTTTTGTTACTTTGATAAAAAGCTATATGAGACAAAGAAGTAGGCAATGGGTTCTTTAAAACCTGGAGACCATATGTGGGAGAATAAATGTCAACTTTATTTTATTATCAATTATACCCACAAAGACTATAATCAGTGATTGCCCAAAGTGAAACCTGTTTAGACAAATTTAGCCAACTGCCTCTCCCAAATGGTTTGTTATTACATAAAATGAAGTAGCATTGAATTAATGGCTATTTGACTGGGCAGCTCTCCATACATCATCGCTAATTAATTGCTAGTATTTTCCCAGATGCTCAAACATTTGAGGAAAGTTGGCCAAATTCCTGAAAACTGTTTTCATCATTGGGAGCCCTAAATTACTTTAGGGATTTAACCGTTTTACCCTGATACAACTATAGCGAGATTGTTTTTTAATCATTCCCAAGATGAAGGTAGGCTAAAGGTCTTTTTTCTAGTCTGTTCTTGTTGTGGTGAGACGAGAAAATGTCTTTCTTTAAGTGAAACAATTTGAGAGAGTTAAAACAGCTGGCTGTCCTCGTTTTACACTGAAGTTTCCTTCCTGCAAGTTTCTAAATGAAGCGGAGATAATGTTATCGAGAGAGTGCATTTCTAATTTTGGGGAGATGGTAAGGACATAAAATTGAAAAATGATTGTTCCACACTGTTGCATTTAGCACAGCTTTGCTTTCCTGAAATGCAGGACTGTCATTACAATCTGATACGGTTCTGCGCTAATCAAAATACGCTGCACGGCTTTAATATACACACTTCAAAGACAGGTGCCATAATGGATTCTTTGAGGAATTCCAGTTCCACTTTTGGTTTCATAAAGAACCATGCTTGAAAAAGAGATTCAGTGGTAAAGAGGTTCAGATTCTATACCTTCCTTGTAGGACAACTTTTGCAACTTTAACCGTGGTCAACTTTCAAAAGGTTGTTCACACTCACATCCAGGGGTGCAGAAGCATTTTCAATGCGAGGGGGTCAGATTGGTTTATGCATGGGGGTGGGGTTTGGGGTAGGGTAAGGGTATGAGAGGGCGGGCCGGAGTTTTGGTGGGGGTGGGGGTGCTGCGTGTGTGCGTGCAAAGTCTTGTCCTTTTAGGGGGTGGGTGTGTTTTGAAACCCCTGCTGAATCTTGAATCTCAAATCGTTTGTGAAAGAATCCACTCCACTTAATTTGATGGAAAAAACACACCACTGGAAATCCGGCCCAGGTTTTCCTCCCACTCACCGCATGCAAGGGAAGTCAGTGCATAGACAGAATTATGAAATGTGAAGGGGACACATCCCTCTCTGATGGAATGGCGGTGACACCCAGGCTCACCTTTTATTTACAGAAATCTTTCTCTTGACATTTCTGCTGGTGACCTAGTGGTTAGGGAGTTGGTCCTGAGATCAGAAATTCATGGATTTGAATCAGAAGACTACTAGTGGCACCTCTGAGTTTCCCTTAAGTAAAAACCCTCCCCACACTCTGCTCCCAGGGCGCTGTGTTCCTGGCTGCCTGCTGCTTCATTTGGAGAATGGGTTAAATACAGAGAAAGAATTTTGTGCTGTTCACACTGTGTGCTGTGGTGTGTTCACGTATGATAGAATGATCACTTCAGACACTTATATGCTATTAGACCAATCTTCAACACTACCACATATATCCTTGGAGCCACTACATGTTTTGAATCTGCCACTGACACATTACTGGACTGCCTAACATGCTTTGAGGAAAACACTAACTGCTGGTCTCTTAACTGAGCTAACAGACAGTCAGCATCTAAGACTAGCGTCATGCAAAGGGAGGGGGAAACTATCTATCAGATCCAGTCAGACAGGGGAAGGTAACTTTTGCTCACTTGCACTGCTGTTAATTAGTGTGTAGACAGTTTAGTGTAGCAGTTATAAACAATTTGTAACTGTTATCATACATTGATTCATACACACCAGTTGGTAAGATCTCAGAACTAGCTTGCTGCTCATTTTACCTTGTCCCTTTCTCAAAGAGAATGGCAACCTGTACATTTATCAGGTATTTGTTCATATGCTACTACCACGACCAACTAACATATTGAGCCAGCATCAATGGGTGACTACCATTAAATCTTGTATATACCCTTTATAAGGGTAGTCTTATTGTAAAGTGGTAAACCTAAAAGTGTTTTTTTTTTTCCGCAGCAGAATTACTCCCTAGCCCATCCTTTACTGATGTAATGAATGAAACAGGTATGGAGCAAAATGTTCCCAGTACATTTAGAAAAAAGGAAATAAATGAGGGGTTCCAGGGTTACAAAAAAAAAGGTTAATAATGAGACAAGCATGGCAGACACTAAGGGAATTTAAGTAAAAACAGGGTTAACAAAGAAGCCAACAAAGTGGCACAACTAGAGATTACACTAACAAAGTATAAAACAGGATGTTTTACAAAAGGTCCCGAAGCACTGTAAATATACGGACAAAAAAGTGAAAACACCTGGTCAGGAAAAGGAGATTAATGAGGAACACTAATGAGGAGGTAGGACCAGAGCATAGACAGACATGCTCATTTACATTTACAACATCATTAGTTTTAGGGATGGTAACCCTAAAGCAAATGGGGGTTAAGTGTCTTACTCAAAGACACAATGCTAAAAAGTGGTGGTGGTTGGGGGCGGGGTTTGAACCTGCAACCTAGTGGTCATCAGGTTCACAGACAAGTGTTTTACCCACTAGGCGACTACCACACTAACACCCTAATCATTCTGCTGGTGATCTACTGGTTAGGAGCTCAGAATGTTGCAATCAGAAAGTTGTGGGTTCAAATCTCAGCACTACAAGTGACATCACTGGGGTACCGTCCTCACACACTGCTCCACGGGTGCTGTGTTTGTGACTGTTTGCTGCTTCACTTGGTGAATGGGTTTAATGCAGAGAAAGAATTTCACACTGTTCACACAGTATGCTGCATTGTGGTGTATTCATTTACTTTAACAGTTAAAAAAAAACATCACAAAGGCTAAGCAACAGAGGATAAAACATGAACATAATAACTGAAAATAACATTAGAGAAGCTCAGTGTACAAAATCAGGCAATTAGTAACCCATTCAAGAGTAGATGCATGTGTGCCTGAAAGTAATTTTTAAGGCCCTGAGTTCTTGGGCTGTTCTTCAGGAACTGATCTTTTTTTATTTTAACACACTCATGCAGGAAGACATAAATAAATGGGCTGCCTTGTTGCAGAACCCATGGTGGATCTTGTTTTTTAACCATGAGCACAACACGGAGTAATCAGAGGCACTTTACAACCTGCAGGCTTCAGCTACAATGTCAACATTTTCTCCCTGACAAAACTGTGCTCTGTTTATTATATAGTGCACTATTCTGGGAGACTTTTATTGTGGCATCTGGAAACAGAGAAGGAGAATATCCAGCTCAGTATTACAAAAAATCTTCATGTTCATTATATTGCTTATCAACTGTGATATAGTTTATGAACTGTTTCCATAAGCTCCCTATAATCTGCACTTCATTATGCCAGTTGTCAATTGTGCCTAAACACATAATGAAAGATACATTATATGGATTAGTCCAGGTTGGTCTATTAATTTTGATTAATTTATGTTTCCATTTTGTGGTGCCATCTGAAAATATAATTAAAAATATCCAGAGAAATTCACATGTTTTCACAGATGGCGTACAAACATTGGACTCTATAACTACTATAATGCGTCCTATCATTTGTTTTGAAGCTTCATAGACCAGTTTTCCAGGGAAGTTAGAAAGGTGGATACTAATAAGCAAACTTGTGTAATTTTAGCATCAATATCATGTATTAAAATGACAAATTTTGTTGTATGAATGGTATTTTCCAGTATCAGGAACAAAGATTATGCATGTTACAAGTGTGTCATTATTTTACAATTGCAGATGCATGTATATATAATTATAAAGAATGGTTGATATATCGATATTTTAAACACGGCAATAGTCTTGAGCCAGGTATCTGTGTTTCCTGAGGTGGAGCCCTCACTGATCCACAAGGTTTTTAACTAAAACCAGCACATTGTCAAGTCTGGTGATAGTGACTGTAGGAGGCCACTAGAGGCCGACAAAGGTTTGGGTTATCAATTAGTACAACTCTGTTAGTAGAACTCTGTCAGTAGAACTCTGTTAGTGGGCTTCGAAATGTCTTACTGAAAAAAAAAAGTACATAGATATATGTAGTTCAAGTCATAAACAGTATTTAATTCACAGTAATGATATGGCTCGTAAATTTGATCTAACAAACACAAACTGTTTTTTTATGAACCTGAACTGAACTGAACCTGCAGCATGACTTTCCCTTACACTCAGATTGTGAGGCATTTGGCTTTTCCTCATAGACCTGAAGCACTAAGACCAAACAGTCACCTCTCCTGACTCCTTGTTTGAAACTGAGATTAACACTGGGGTCAGGATAGCACAATGCACAAAAAACAGCATATTCCTGACGTTAATCTACCTATCATTGCTAATGTTAGCTTGCAAAAACTTTGCTCTATTGAAGCTCTAACTTTGGCTAGTAAACGGCTAGCAAGGATCAGTTGTCAGAGACAACTCAAAACAGGGATATACAGTTTAAAGCCTTTGTCTTTTTTTGACGAAGGCGTCTTTGATGGGGCCTGAATGATGCGATTCATGTCGTTTATCGTTATCCATGGCAGGTCCCGAGTGTAAAACGCCATAGCTAGTGCTCGCCGGAAACACGATGGCTGGCTGGACTTCTAGAGTGGATATCCGTGGCATATACCCTATTATGAAGTGGGTGATGGGTTTTTGTGTTTTATATTAGTCACAGATGGGTGTTGTAAGAGTAACGTGTTTGTGTGTGGTTATTGGTGGTTGGGTTTTGAGTTCACGAAGTTAAGGGTCTGTGTTTAGTTTTCAGGTGTCAGTCAACCCTCCGATTGGTTTGGTTTCTTCTGTCTTCTTTTGTTAAGAATTAAATTGTCTTCTGTCTCACTGATCTCCTTGTTCTATACACACCTTCTCGCACTCTCCGCTCTTCCTTTGGTTCACTCCTCTCCACACCTCACACCCGTATGTGTGTATGTATTGTAAATGAATTTGTATGTAAATTAGTTTTTCTGTAAAGTGACCTTGAGTGTAGTGAAAGGCGCTCATTAATAAAATGTATTATTATTACTTAAATACTCTTGAGTTTGGCTCTTATGCCAGTTTTGTTTTTGTTTGATGGTTTGTGTGTGGGCAAACCATCAAACCCCGGACGTGACACACATCAGACTCTGGGAATAGTATTTTTGTGTTTGTTTACCTCCTTCCCTGTAGTTCCAGTTACCATAATCCAGTTCATTGCTCATCGCCAGTGACTGTGCCAAAAGCGTCACGACCACGAGCAACGTCGTCCCACTCTTTGTCGCCATGGGAACGGTCACAGTGAAGTTTCAGAGTCTTCAAGAGAGAGAGAGAGAGAGAGAGAGAGAGAAAGAGAGAGAGAGAGAGAGAGAGAGAGAGAGAGAGAGAGAGAGAGAGAACGGGATTTACTACTGATTTACATTCAGTGCCTTGGCTAGCATGGTGATACACAAATCAGTCTTGACATTCATGTCTTCGTGTACATCTTTAAGATTTCTGCAGTGAAAATTTTTTTGGTGTGACACTAAACTTTTGTAATTATTTCATTCACTTAAGAATGTGTTTTAAATAAAAGGCCAAAGAAGGTTCCATTTTTGGGTGGTGCATGGATTGTTGTACAAAAAAAACGTTTTTGTGATGGAGCATAGATTACTGTAGATTAAATGGATTTTTCTGGGCGGCGCATGGAATGACACACCCAGTAAAGAACATGTTTTTACATATGAAGCATGGACTGATCTAGGAAAAAACACATTCACAGGCCGAGCACGCTTGTGGGATGGAGAAAGTGTTGACCTAGAGTGTACAAGAATGTATTTGTGTACTGACCTGTGAAATAAGACATGCTCCAGTCACAAAATAGGTTCTTTCCTGGCCATGTTTTTAAACTATTAAACCACTATGTGTGTGTGTGTGTGTGTGTGTGTATGTATACATATATTTATATGTTCCCTATGTCTGATATGGACAAACAAATACAATTCTAATTATTTTATTTGTACATCAGAAAATAGCCGGATTTTAACTTCTTGTCATCATTACAATCAATGTAAAATTATTTCAGCATTTCAAAATCGCAGTTAAATCGTTAGACTGATACATCATGATGTGCTGCTACAATTTCAGCATGTGGAATAGGGTGGAATTGATGTTTAAAACAGCCATATAGATCACGGTTTTTGTATTAGTTCCGCTAGGTCTGACACGGATCTCAGAAATTGAACAGTAAAACAAAATCCATGAGAAGAAAACACATTGGCATCTTCATCCTGCCAATATGTCAATCCAAAGAGAGAGAGAGAGAGAGAGAGAGATTACAGACCCACAGAAGACAAGACAAAGAAAATGGGGAGCTGAGCTAATAAGCTAACATCCCTGGCTGTGTGGTAAGCTTCACAGATCAAACCGAGTCTGGGGACTTGCTTTTGAAGCTGTCGACATGAAGGATAACGAAAGGATTGTGTTGTGCTGGTTGGATTGCGTTGCTCTTGGCCTTATCTTATCTATGGTGTCTCTAGTAATGCTAATTAACTGACTCGTGCTGGGTTCCAGCCATTGCTTCAGGGTTGAGAATACTTAACATACTGCGCTTCATTACTAAACCTAAGTAGCATTTTAGAAGATTTGTAATAAATTACCATTCATATGTAATTTTTTTTACATCTCCACATCTGTACTCCTCACATTCTCCTTTAGACAATCCAAACATCATCAAAGAAATTTCATGATTTAGCTCAGTCGAATTCCCAGACGTTTAAAAAGGTTTAAATAAAAGCACCCAGTCTTATTCATGAGGACATAAATAAATGGCCTACAACTATTTATATCCATTTTTTAATGTCAACAATACAGAAGAGCAGCATACAACCTGACCCATGTAAGTTTACACTGTATAACTGTATAAAGACTTTGAAACACCCACTTTGTGGCAGTTAAGTTGATTTAAATCATTTATTAGTTCAATGAATGGGGTAGGGCTAGTATTAAAATTAATTTAATTTTAAGAAAACATTAAAAAAGCATGTGGCATGTACATGTACGTATGGTTTCAAGGTTTAACCATAAAGTAAGGGTTGCTGTTTCATATTTTAATGATTTTTTAAACATATACAATCAGATATAAATGAATCAAAGAGACAGTTACTATGTATATAAATACCCTTAAAATCATGGGATTTGTGACACAAGTTTTTAATTTTTTTTTTCTTAACATTACCTTTATTTTAATAGCATTCACAAGCTGGGGAGGAAATACATTTTGGGAACTAATGTATATGTTTCCACCATGAATAATACATGTTTTGGCCAAAATTTAATCTTAATATTATTTTTAAAATATGTGCACGATTACATTACTTTTCATAATATTCAAATATTATAACAATTTATTCCATAGCCATTGTGTGTAATAACTCTCTCTGAGGTTTTAAGAGGCATTAAACCTATTAGATGTTATTCAACATTAGAATAATCTCAAAGTGGTTCTAGAGTTATTTCAAATCCACTTACTGAATGACTATGCTCTCATTTTAATGACTGAATTATAAAGAATTGTTTCAAAATGATTTGAATTCACTTTGAAGTGCAGTTTGAAATGAGTCAGTTGAATTTATTTAAATGCACACCATTAACCAAATGATTTTATCATTCAGGCAGTAATTGTGTCAATGTTATATGTTTAATTCATGTGAGAGTGGTGTACATTTTTAAATCTAGTCTTACTGATACAGCACTTTTTTGTGCATTTTTGTTTGGTAGCAAATGTTGAGGATTGAAAATGCACATCAAGACAAAAGATGCAAAAATAAAAGGGAGAAAGGCCTGCACTTGAAGAAAAAGTACAATAACGTAAAGGCTACAAAAAAAAAAACAAGAGGGATCTTGGAATTCTGCGTATTAAAGGGAAAGAGAATTTAATGACAGAGAGAGAAAAACAAGAGGGGGAGCATTTTCCCCACATAAGGAGCTGGAAAACTCCTCAGGGCCAAGCAGAGTGTCCAAATGTTCAGTTTGCACGTGGACTCACCACTCCACACATGCCTGGCCTGGGTTCTTAGCTAGCTCTAAAGTTGAATTATGAGGTTCCCCTGAAAAGACATTACATGCATTAAGAGCATCTAAAAATGTTAATACTTTTTTATTAGTTATGTGGAGCTTCTTTCTTTGGTTTTAATGCCATTCGATGCTTTAAAGGGTTTCATAAAAGTGAAAAATCTGAATCCTTTAAACCCATGTTTTCTGTTTCGCTGTACATTCATTTGTTAAGATCCTTTTTAGATGTGTCACAGTGCTTTACGATTTTTTTCCAGTTACTTTAACAAACAGGGACTGGGTTCTTTTGGGGCAAAGAGAGAGAGAGAGAGAGAGATAGAGAAAGAGAAAGGCTGGGGTGATGGTCTTGTGACTACTCTAATTCATCGCAAACTTAATTACTGTATTTGAAGCTTCTAAGAAAAATAGCCTTTGTGCTGGGGGTCACAAGGCCTGGAGTGTGGCCCGAGCAGGCAAACGATGCTGGGCCCACACACACTGACTGTTCTGAATAGACTGGAGAGAGATCAGGGCTGCTCAGATACATTTCAAACCATCCTTTACACTCCTAGATACATGACCTATCATAGAAAAACAATAATCTCTTATATAAAAAAGATGCCACTAAGGGTTCTGTGGCCAAAAGTAGAACATTTTCAGTAAATGAGATATATGAGTGTAAAGAAACATTTAAAGGTATAAACGACCATCAAATTATGTAAAAGTTTCAAACGCATTATTTTTTAATGCGTCCCTCCAGGAATCATAACAACATCATTTGAAAAAATTCCATCACACACTCATTAATATAAAATGCATTGAAAGGCTCTTTGGGAAACCAATTGTGGTTCTTCTACATGGTCATGCAAAACGCTACCCTTGTTTATATGAGTATAAATAGTAGAATATTCAGTGTACTTGACTTCAGTTCTAATAAATTAAGATTTCCACTCCCAACTCACATTCCATTCCTCACTTGTGTACAACAGAACCTCTATGTTCCTTCATGAATGTGCATTTTGTGTTGGTGAAACCTGGCATGTGATTAAAAAAATGCTTTAAGATGTAGAAAGCAGGGCATGTCCCAGTCACTAGATAGTCATCACATTATGTGTATGTTCTAACTGAGTTATTACATAAAGAAGTAGCAAAGAAAGTGACAATAAAGTGAAGCAATACATTTATGTGTAGACTGTGATCGCCAGATTTCCACTTTTATATCAATGGCTAAGTTCAACAGGGGATTTGTTGTTGTGTTAATTGCAGATATATGAGACATGTGTGGCAGACTCAAGTGATAAATAATTTTCACTCAATGTGTTGTAGTTGTACAGTGACTCCTTCTGTAAAGGCCAGTTAGTTTTCACCTTTTTTTTTGCATTGGTTATTGTTTCAGTTGTAGTAAACACCACTGCAAAATAACAGAAGCACATTACTAAAAAGTGTTCAGTGTTTTTTATTCATTTCTGTTTACACTCTCTTGTTATATTTGAATGCCAAAGTTTGAAACTCAAGATTTTTGTTGATTTTCTACAAGAAGATTAGTGTGTTTCATCTACAGAGAATTCCCTTATGCACATGAACTGGAACTGATTAGTGGCTGAACTGAACAAATGATACATAAAACTTGGCCTCAGTAAAAGTTATGGAGCATTTTATAATTTCTTTGTTTTCCTGTCAATTCAGTTCAGCAAATAAATAAAAACTGGGCTCTACAATTCACCTTATTTAGGTGCGTTCTCTGTAGAGAACAGTCTTAAAAAGCTTCATTTTTTAAACTGAGAATGCGTCATTATTCCAGGGGTGTTCTAACTTCTTCATATGACTGGATGTGCTCTATGAGTAGACCTGTGTTCAATGATTTTGTGCCAGGTGTGTCAGCCCTATCAGCTTTTACCAAATGTCTTTTTTGACTGATCTTCGGAATGTAAATCGATGAAGCCACACTGTGGACTACCGAACTGGTTATCGATCATTATTTTAGACCCCAAGCACCAATCAAATCTATTGACAGCATACAGGAAGAAGAAATATAAACTGTGGTCATGGCGAGGTATGGTTAAGGGGGTAGAGTCTTACATAACACTGAAATCAGGAGAAACTGACTCTGGGAACTGTCCTACAGTGAGTCAGTGTAGAGGCATTCCTCAACCACCCCCCTTTCTAATCCCACCACATTAAAGCAGTTTTCCCTGGTCAGTATTACTTGACACCCTTTGAAAGCACTAAAGGGAGCTTTTTATGGGAGGACCCATATATTGTGTGATAATCTGTATTAATTTCACATTTAGAGAAGTAAATACTTCACATTAAATAAAAGGTATATAAAGATATAAGATGTACAAATTGTTGTATTTCAACATCAAAAGTGTGGAAAAGATCCTGGATCAGCATTCTCAGTCCTGAATTGCCACAAATCTCTGATTCAGGATCAGATATGATTGCAGGTATGAAAGGTCAAAGCTAGTCTTTGATGAGCCCAGATGGACAGCTGATCCAGGATCAGGACCTCTGCTGATACTATGAAACTATGAAAGTAAACCATGGCCAAAAGCTGCTTTATGGTCACGGCTCCTGGACTGGAGTGAAGTATCGTTATTCCCAGCAGACTGACTGTAAGGACAGATGCAGAGAGTAGTGCCAAACTCTTGCAGACAGGGACAGACACAAAACAAGTTAAATCGTCAGCGTCCATCTGCTCTGTCAGTGTATTACAGAGATGAACACATAAGGGCTTGCACAGATGCTGTCTGCCCAAAACGAAGGAAAGAAAACAGTCTGAATGAACCAAATATCCTCACATTCATAACCACATATCAGGATTTTACTTACACTTCTCAAACAGTGACGGCGTTGGTTCCTCAAGTCTCCAGCAAATACCTGCGTCAGAACTTTTGAACAACAAGTTTCTTCCTCTTTTTCTTCTTGCTCCCCGCAGTTTCTCTCCACTCTGTTGGTTTCGCTCTCTGGCTTTGTCCTCCTTCTGAATCTTCTTCTCTTTCTCGCTGTCCCTCTTTATCTTCTCTCCTCCTTCCAGCTCTAATAGGGTTATAAGAAGCGTGTACTTAAACTAGTTTTATTTTTGCACAAAGAGAGAACTCACCTCCTTCCCTACTTCTCTCCCTCCCTCTCCCTCTCTCTTTTTCTCTCCCTCTCTCTCCAGATCCAGCTCCAGCTCCAGCTGTGTCCAAATGCACAGATGTGCACCCCTTCGTCTTCCTCAGTTTTTCTCTTTCTGCTTTTGTTCTTTCAATCATTATTTTCCCTCTCCCTCTCTCTCTCTCTCTCTTTCTCTCTCACACACACACACACTCTCACACACACACATACACACACACACACACACACACACACACACACACACACACACACACACACACACACACACACAC
>JBBKCR010179050.1:0-14558 GCA_037577295.1 Ladigesia roloffi | reverse complement strand
AAATGACTACCAGACTGCTACGGCTAAAGCTAAAAATCTGCGTTTGTGTTTTGCTGAGAAAACAAAGTCACCTTCGATTTGCATGCCCTGGGGGTAAGCAAATAAACATCGAAATTTCATTTTTGGGTGAACTATCGCTTTAAGACCATCTTTTGCAGCAATTTGGGGTTGTTTGGTACATTTGAATCTAAAAGACAGTACACTTATCTAAACCAAGTAACCCATTCTGAGTTTGTGATGTCATTAACATGTCTACAGGCAGTACTATGAATACATCTTAGTCACTTTTGCAAATTGTTTTTAGCCATTAATAGAAGCAGTGGATTGCTTTCTGTCAGCTAAAACACAAGTGAATATCAGAATAAAACAAACAAACAACAAAGCCATATCTGGTTAGAACACCGGTTTGGTTCCAGTTTTCTGCTCCACACTTCTATTCACTATACGAGAGAAACTACATAAGTAAGACATCTATTTTAATCTTATGACGTAAAATGAGGTAACCCAAGTTATCTGAAGAAAGCTACAAGTAATAATATTAATAAAGGGCTTCCATGGGGAAAAAGGTCTCAAAATGTTTACACGAACCTCTTCATTATATTAATATTATTTATGTGTCTTGTAATATTAACAGTAACTGAACACTGCTGCCTGGTAGTAAAAAACTTTTAAATATAAATGGGTCAATGGTGTGACACCTAAATAATCTGTCTGGCTGTTTGTTTTTTAAGTTAAAAAAGGTTTAAATGTACATAAGACATACTTTGTATAAGTAGTATCTCTCCCATATATGTACCCAAATGTACCTTTCAAAAATCTGGAGTTATTTGTAATTTTTCTGTAATTTAATGTAAAACTATCATGCGGTGCGACCAATAATAACAATAACTATACTGAATTCAAAATAAAATATATAATTTATGTAGCTGAAACGTTAAAAACTGATTCAATATGCTTAAGTGAATGGTATTTTTAAAACATTATCAGTTTTACAGGAAAAATTAGTTGGTTATTGAGCTAATATAGGAGATCATCATTTACAAAATTCAAAAGAATTGCAAACACTTGTTTCTAAACACTTGATACTACTGACAACTTGTAAAAAATATATACTTGTAAAAAGAATATTAAGTATGTTCAAAAAAATGTATTAGATTTGAGATAAATTGTGGTCACACCACACCGCATTACATTTTTATGCCTTGGGATATAATATGTCAAATCTGTCTGGTGTCTAAGATTTTAGCACAGTCCTGTATATCAGCCTACTCCAGAAAACCCCACCCACTCACATGTACATTTTAAGGAGTGTTTCAGTCTGGATTGCTTTCTGAATGGGGTGCAGAACACGGCAGCCAATCAGAACAGAGCTAGTTTACATGTATCAGTGGCTAATTCTAAGACATGAAGAGAGGCTGGATATGGGTCACGTATTTCTCATTTACTCCTTGAAGGTTAAGGGAGGGTACGTGCATCTGATCCAGTGTCTAGTAAACACAGCGGTAAGGGGCTTTGAGCTGCACTAATCTGAACAGGATGAGAGGCTTTCCTCCCCAGTAACCTCCAGTCCTCTCTGAACCATCATCATCATCATCCCAAGAGGAAGTCTTCTACACTGTAATCCTCAGCTCAGTACCTTCATTTATGTCCTTAAACCATCCTGCTTTTAAGGCCCTTAAACATCAAGTTTATCATCAAGCTCTTAATATTAACACACACTCAACCCACATTGTGTTTGTTTTTTTATCCCGATGTTCAAAATATGACGTGTATGTGGTTTTATGCACCAAAAATATTTTCCAATGTATTCCAATGTAATTTTCCTGTATTTAAATTAGCATTGGTCTGACTGGCAGTTTTTTAATGTACCTCATTCAAAATGAGGGGCTTAAACATGAGGCTGAGCGGTCCTGATTTTTGTGACATTACAAATACACTGATTTCATTCTTCTGTAAAATGAATACACAAGAGAGGAAAATAAATTTTTAAACATGTCCGCATCCTACAACAAGATCTTATTTTAAAGAAGAAAGTAACAAAATCGTTTTTCTATGATATGGGCTTTTTAGCATGTATTTTTTAGTAACTAATATCCATTATTTGGTTAAAAAACATGAATTACATTCATTAGAGTACTTTTACAATATGGCATAATGTATCAACACTGCGACATGTACACCATACTAGAATTTTGTATGTCTTGTAGGTCTATTACTGACCCAGAGACTGCACACGTTTTACTGAAAGAATGCAAGATGAGAAGAGGTCGTCCCTACATACTCGGTTCTGTGGAACTTTGCTTGATCCTGGTGTATGTCTTGTGAGAAAGTCTCAGTCTGAGCCGACTTCTGGAATAGGTGCATACGTTGCCAGCTTTTCTGACAGGCATGGAAAAGACAGCGTTTTTTACGGGTGTCTGGTCAGAAGAAGGTCGTGCACTCTCTCCATTCCCCTTAGCCCCTACAACCTTGGAAAGTGGAGAAAAGACAGAAGTATTTATAATTTGCTGCATTATGCAATGTCGTTTACATCAGCCAAACATTTCCAGAGATGCTCCTGAGATTAAAAGAAGACTGGCAAAAATCAACGCAATTTTTCCAAATGTTTTCAGTCAACTTTTGCTGCTATGGTTTTGAACTGAAGGGGCCAATTAGACTTGCCTCTGTGAGTTCTGTGCTTTATGTGGACAACAGAACAGGTCTGACACATTTAGATGACCAGATTAATCTCACTGAACATGGATGATAGTTTTAGGTTAAGATCAAAATTTGTATCCACCATTTTCAGGCTGAATTCACACTAGGCCTGGTTGCCTGAGAGTGACTGCACCTCTTTCCCATTCCCCTGCTGGACTGCACTTGGATTGCACTTAATATGCCAGACCTGTGCAATATTACTTCATTACATTCCTCACTGCTTTATCCTACTGTTCCACCAGCTGTTTTGAGTGTGTCTCGTACCTTCAGATACTTTACCAACAGTGTTTTCGTCTCCTCACCACATTGTTCAATGGTCGTTTGGTCTATAACTGGGGTCACCAACCTTTCTGTACCTGAGAGCTACACCACAGGTACTGAGGCATACAAAGGGCTACCAGTTTCATATCCTAGTACAGAGTTTACCTAAACTTCATGTAGAATAAACATGTATTAAATGCTTTTTTTAGATACTATTTAATCTTTAAATAAATATAAATAAAAATGTAATTAAAGAAGAATAGCAACAGGATGAAATTACATGTTAGACGTTGCTCACTGGTGAGATGTGCTATATTTTGGACCGGTCTGCGGGCTACTCATGTGGTCCTTGGGGGCACTGCGTTGGTGACCCCTGGTCTATAAGCATGAAGATAGTCACCAGTATAACCAAATATACAGGTCAAGCTGTTCTTGTATTCTCCTTTCTACCCATATTTTCAGCGAAAACTAAATGGGACATATCATCCTCAGCTTATTCAGCACAGTGATCACAAAAGACAAACAAACTGGGTGAAACATGCTCAGTCATGGTACCCATAACCTAGTGAGAGTACAACTGTGGCATAATGGTAGCTGAGAGCAAAGCTCATTTAGATCCCCAGGCTACCATCACTTTAGCAGAGGATGGCCACATAACACAAACAACCCTAGTGAGCTGGACATTAAACGGATGCTGGAATTGTAATGCCCAGCACTGACCTGTGCTTGTCGCCTAACCGGAGCAGATGTCTTCGCTCCCTTCACTGGAGAACCAGACTGCTTGTCCACGTCTCCGCACTCCTCGTCCTCCACTTGAGACCAGTTCAACGTCTCCGAATGACCAGGTCCTGCAGAGAGAAAAGGCCAAGCTGGCTTAATTGAAGCATCACCATAAAATGTTTGGAGAGAATACTGAGGTTATGGTGTTCCCATCCTCCGACCTGCCCTGTATATAAATAAATCAATCATTAGCTGACCACTTACTGACCTTCAGGTACCTTGGGACAGATTCGTGGAACAAAGAGAGAGAGAAAATGCACTACGAGAACGGCAGGATCTCTTTAACAGGTCTATAAACTGAGCAAGTTAAGGTTTTGTTCCTTTATCAGCGTTCCGCAGCCAGGAAAATCCTGCACTTTTCCAGCAAAATGTAGTGCAGGGAAAGACAATGGGGGAAGGGGGAGAGAGAGAGACAGAGAGAGTGAGTGAGGAAAAAAAGAAATAAAGAGAGAGAGAGCGTTTCCAACTTTAAGAGGTCATTAAAGTCTGCATGAGGCAGCAGCTCCAAATAGGGCACGCTTTCCCTCGTTAGCTACAAGATAATTTGCAGCAGATATTAAGGTCAAGCTTTTATTCAGCTTCGGCTGCGTATGTGCGTCATTATTCATCACATTATAGAGTATAAAGTGTGTTTGGAGGCTGTTTGGAAACATTAACAACATGCATTTGCGTGTGTTGCTTTCCCCTCAGTTGTGAATGTGCTAATTAACTAAATAGGCCAAAGTTGGGACGTTCTGAAAGATGCTTCCCTTGTCATTAGTTTTGCGAAAGACATGTGGTGTTTCCCCTGCACCTCTCATGATCTACAGCAGGGGTTAAAGCAGCCCAGAACACTCTGTGAAGACTTTTCAGCACCCTCTAGATAATAGAGAGAAGGAAAATTCTACCATCCTTCTTCTTCAGGGTGTTCTGTTTCGCCCTGACTGAGTACCACAATCGCTGTCACTGCGTCACAGAACATATCAGGTTTCAGCTTTTGCAGATAGTGTCCTATTCATGGCCTGTGGTGTGGATGTGGGGAAAGTAAGACATGATCAAGTAATTTAAGTTTTTTTTAACTGTGCTGAATTGTTCACAGTGGTGGTGAATAAATCCAGACATCTAAAAGAGCTTCATGTCTCTAAAAAACACCCTCACAGATGGTCATTCCATAAAAGGGTTATGGTTGCGCCGCCTGACGCCTGAAATAGTATTTTACCAGTGTCTTGAAAATAGGTTGGTCCTAAAACTAAACTCATTCATGGTGAAGAGACACATACAGGGCATTGTGCGGCAAAGATAGTCCCCAAAGAAACGTGTTTTTGCTCATGTTCTGCCTATTTTCTGGTTTCGTTCAACACCAGTGTAAGAAGCCTCTACATAGAATCAATTTACACTAAACGCATTTTACAATAACTTTGTTTACAGCTTAACCACTGAACCACGAATCAAAGTGATGGTTCTACTCTCATGTTTTTGTGAACATCCCAACTGCACACTTTACTTTGTGCATTCCGGACTCACCCCATTGTTTCTTAATGGCAGGTGAGTCCTTGTCCCCTTCATGCTGACACAAAGTGTCTGATGCTCTCTTGGGCCTCCATCTGAAACACACAGACACCAGTGAGTTTAATTTTTACCACAAAAATGAACTGATTTGAATACAGTCAATAAAAACGAAATAAAATGTTCCATGTTTATTCGGTTTAAAGATTTGGCATGAAGCCCTCACCTGTTTTGATTCGTGTTTTCAGCAGCAGGGGTCTGAACAAGTGAGCGGGAGTTTGTGGCCCCTCCTGTCTTAGTGGGGGTCCCATTCGCCTGAGCAAGGCCTTTGACCTGTGGTCTCTGCGGGAACAACAGGATGGACCTAAAGCAAAAACAAACAATACGTTCAAGTGATTGAGATGAGACAATGTCATGTTTTACATAACAAATGGCCATAAACATACTGAACCAACATAGTGCAAATATAATGCAAAAACCATCATGTGTTATTATGTCATTCACCGCTGGCCCCTGACTAGTAAGCACAATATTTTCCTCTAATGAAAAAAACATTGGGATATGAAATAAATGTAAGGGTAGAGCTCCATCTAGTGACTATTTCGTGAAACTGTAGAGTCCATTGCCCTGAGGCATCATTTAGTAGCTGATGTAACTACAATCACTTTTTACAGCCTAAAGCTGTCATATCTCTTCCCGTGTCTTGAACAGGACTGGACTGAAAAGTATACCCTGTAAAACAAGCAGTTTGATCATATATATATATATATATTTTTTTTTAATTAAACTAAATAAAAAAACTAAGTCAACAGTAAGCAACCTTGTGTTATGGCTCTGCAGTTAAAGTTAATTTGTAGGATTGGGCATACGGGGGCAACAAAGGAACCAGGAGATAATATGTTGAAGACCTTTATCACTCCACTACAAAACTACACACCTGAACCGAACTAAGGACACCTAACATGCCTTGATCGACACCACTTGAGCAAAAAGGGGAAAACACCACTTTTAGTTCAACTCTCAACAGTAGGGGATTCACCTGTCTGTTCCAGCAGGACCAGGACCTGCATCTCTTTTCCCATTGACAGGGCTGACTTTGTGTGGTCTTTTGCCATTAAATGTGGCTTGGGGCCAGCTTACCTGTAAAACAGCAAACACAGACAGGTCAAGGACAGCTGGACGAGATGTTTCAGTGTAAAGAGCGGTCATCCCTGATGTTTAAGCCATTTTTAAGAACATCTGGAAGTAGGAGGTCGCAGTTCATGCTTTGAACCCACCCCCAATCTCCTCTTTGACAAAAGTCCTACTTATAAAAGTTTCAGAAACATACATTAGAAGTGCCACTGTCCTGAACTCTGGAGAGAGGAGACAACATGTGAAGGTTTGAGGAATCCGAGGGCTGCTTCTTCTTGGGGATTTTAAAAGGGGTTCCCATCTGAAAGGGGAGAATAGAAGATGGGTCAGATGCTGACAGTCCGCATGGTGTCTGCAGGTGGCCCCACTGATAGGTTGAAGATTTATCCCAAATGTTTAGTAGCGTAAGCTCCAAATAACTCCACTGTTAAGCAGTTTTTTACTTATGAATATACGACAAAATACATATGGCTAATACCTTCTCCTCGTCCAGCTGCCAGCTCGGCTTTATGTTATGCTCCCTTTCAGTCAGGAAAGGTGCTGTCACTCACAACCTGGCTCTGTAACATAATTTCAATTTTTTAAATGTGCAATAAATTCTGTAGCTACCTGGCTAACATACAAGCAGGTGCTTGCAAATCCAGCTAGCTAAGCTAATGCTAACAGGTAAACATTAAAGCTACTGAATAAAATGCCACGACCCGGCGTTAATTACACACCCGGTTCAAAACCTTAACAAACATGAGGTTTTGATATAAAGGTCAGCTTAAATAAAACTCCGTGTTTAAGACCTAATAACATAGCTGAGCTAGGCTAGGCTAGGCTCATCTCAGCTAAAGTTGGGATGCTGACAGGGCCTTTGAGGGATTCACTAATGTGCAGATCTACGCAGCTCCAGCGCACTTTGAAGACCAGAGCGTCTGCGCAATGTGGGGGCATAATGAAGCGGAAAAAAATAATCGATAAAATAACGGCGTCATAACCAAAGACACAATGTGAACATAAGTATAAGGACAGACATCCAGATTCTAAAGTTTCATGGAGGGCTATTGAAGAATCAATAGTTGCTCCCCACAATTTAAGTGACGTAGGTTTTTGTGGACTCTTTATTAGGCGATGTAATCTTAGATTTGGCACAATAATAACTCACCTGATTTCCTCTTGGAGGTCTGTGAAAAGGCAGTTTGGTTGCCTACGTAAATGGCATTTTAATTTTCCTCTTTTCAATAATTACAGGTTCCTTACTGGCAATGTTCCGTTTCAGTTCCCTCACTGGTCAGAGAATGGTATTAGGATTCTTGGGGACCTTTTAAATGATAAAGGTTTAAAAACATTCCAGGATATTAAGACTCAATATAAGATACGTTGTACATCATGTTTTATGTATCTGCGGATCAAGTCAGTTCTTCCTGGTTACAGGGTTCCTTTAGACCAGGGGTCCCCAACCACCGGGCCACGGACCGATATCGGGTCGTTGTTAATGTGGTACCGGTCCGCGGTGAGAAAAAGTTTGGGGACCACTGCTTTAGACGCAAAGCCCCCTCTACATCCCCTTTGTAAGATAGTTCATAGTAGCTCTGACACTGCCACCAAAATATACTCTTTTATAAACCTTAACTGCAGTTGCAGCTTGGTCCAACGATCTGATGTATGACTTAATTGATACTCTTCCAAATAATATTTGGGATACAATATCTCAGTCATTCAGGAATCATAATCGTCAGTTGATACATTGGAAGCTGGCACATAGAATTTAATTAACCCCGTTAAAACGATTTTACATAAATATTTCCCTATCCCCGAGCTGTCACCTATGCCCTGAAGGAGTATTGGTGACTTATATGCATTACTTCTGGGAATGTTTAGGCCTTCGTCCACTCTGTACATTCGGTACAAAATCAAGCCGACTAAGATATTTGGACCATGTTTCCATCTTTTTGGACAGCATTTTGGGGAACAACCTTTTCTATTCCAGCATGACCGTGTCCCAATACAATGGTTCCCAACATTTTTCAACATTAAGGCCCAACTATCTATGACAGCATGTTGCCAATGCCCACTTGGTCTCATTAGATTATATAAAATAAACAATTGCGGACCAAAGGCCTGTCTCAATTTTAGATTTGCGGCCCAATCAAAAACCTGCGAAACCTGGTCCCAGTACACAAAATGAGCTGGTTTCTAAACCAGAAAGATTTGGAATTTACTTTATATTTTTCACTGTTATTCAGAAATTTCAATATAATTCGCATACGAGGGTTTATCTTCGGCTTGCCCCAAAACTCCATATTGTGAGACCAAGGGCACTTAATAAAATGCCAACAAAACAATGTAATCATTAGAACCATAAGGGAGCGTGTCATGACTGACTGAAGGTATTATTCCACGCTCCACTCGGCTACATCACGCTCACAAGATACGGAGACGAGTGCGCACACCTGGACTGGACTTCTTCTCATCATGTTTGGTGCAGGTTGATGAGGAAAAATCAGCATTTATTATTATTTCTTTCATTCTTTCTCTCTGAATGATTCATTTTTACTCTGTAACCATTTGATTCACTGTTTTGATTATTTGTGATTATGTAGTTACACTGGGATTTCTTAATTATAAATCCTTAGGTAAGGTTAAAATCAAATAATATGCTATTATGTGGGTTTAAAGTTAAATGTAAGAAATTAGTTTAGAAACAGCACATATGTTGTTTAGTTTAGCTTAGATGATTAGATGTTCTAACACTTTGGTTTGACTCAGGGACACTTAGCTTCGAGGGTCGGATGTGACTTCTATTTGTTCATAACAATGTTTGTTTAGACTAGAGTAACTCAGAAAAGTCGATAAGCAAGGCTGAATCATACGTAATTCTGGGTATAAGATGTTGGGGGAAAATCTTATTAACTCAGAGCAGAATAGACTTTGATAGACGTGGGTAACTGAGGGTCTCTATGTTCTGTTTTTACTTTCTGTTTCTCAATTCTGTCAGAATGCAATTAAATCTCTGGTTTGATTATTTGAGCAAAGAAAAAGACTCTATTTGTTCATTTCCGTGAATCTCTGACACCTGGGCGATTTTCTCAGGCTGAATGGCGAATTGCCATAACATAGGTAAATAGACTTTTTTTCCAGAATGATGGATATGTTGTTTAGTTTTGTGATTTCTATAGATATTTCTATAGATTCGTCTTGTGTAGGATGCTAATCTGGTGAATAAAAGCATTTGTAGAATTAAAAAAACATTTTTTCTATATACTTCCAAAAGAACCAGAAATCATATGTTGTGAATGTAGTTAAAACTCATTTTCAATCCAGTGCCCGATCCTGGCCAGTTTCAGAGGAGTGTTTCTTGTGTATTTGTTGACACATGAGCAGAAAGGAAAACATTTAAGATACTCAGTATGCTATCCTTAATATTTTTTCTTCAGTTCAGAAAGACAAGGTGCTGTTTCCCGTGACGGTGTAATATGATAGGGGCGTGAGCAGATGTGAACATGACTGTACATCCACAAAAATAGTCTTGAAGCATCTGCTGCCTATAAAAAACAATTTGTGTAGAGCAAAATTAAACTTGTTAATGGAAACAGGTGATAATAATCATGCTGATCTCAGACTTCTGCAGATTTTGACTTTAAACTAATTGCAATGTGTTCAAATTGTTTTATGCTATTTGCAGAGTCCTTGAGTCCTTGGAATCCTTTGTGCTCATCAGCCCATAGTGTCACTAAAGGGTAAGAATGTTACTCTGAGTGATGGCACTGAACAGCCTGCGGTTGACGTGGTCTACTGGTTCCTGAATGAAGAACTGCTGGCTGTGAAATGGCACAACACTGTTGAATACCATGTGAACAAAACAGATAAGTTACATTTGTATCCGCAAACTGGATCCCACAACATCAAAGAGGTCTCAACTTGCGACTCTGAAAGTTATGCAAGGATGGATTGCACTTTCATTCTTCAGGGAGATCACCAGTTGAACATGACCAGTGAGTTGGGAACATTCCCAGCATTTACTTCTTTACCATAACATTTCCAGACCAATGTTTGTCCAATAGATCACAGAAAAATCAGTAGTTCATGTGGAAAGTGGGTATTTTTGGAACTTAGATATGAACTCTCAGAATGCGCAATAGAAAATAATCCGATCTGAATTTTTGTTCTTCTTGGTTTTCTAGGTGTTCCCAGCCAAGCTCCACTACCCTTCACCAATACTGTCACCTCTGGCAAGCATGATCAAGGCAGACCATAAAAACATACTTTAAAACATCAAAAAGAAATCCTTTATGCATTCTTTAAAAACATTATTTTGATATTTATCAACTACATACACTCTAGTCAAGTCAAGTAGGTGTTTATTGTCATTTCTACCATATACTCATTCTTTAAATAGTATGTTAAAGAACAGGGTTAAAGAAATTATTTTTAAAATTATTCAGGAGCATCTATGCCTGGTGCTCATTTTATCATCATCAAGCATTACACTTCCGGCAGCCATCTTAGAATTTGCAGCTCCCAAATTTAAAAGATTATAACTATTATAACTCTGTAATACTTTATTATTTTTGTTTGAGGTTGAACTCATTTCATAGATAAGACTCTGAAGTTGCATGTGACAGTAAAAGAAAATGTTTAAAAATTATGGTCACACAGCAGTAAAGGATTAAATACTGGCATTTATTTTCTTTTCAGCTAAACAAATTCATATAAATCGACCGAGCTAGCGCAGCTGCAACTACTTTCACTTTCGTCTGCTGTCTGGAGGCGTTTACTGTAAACGCCCACTTGCCAGTCAAAAGCAATAAGAGTTGGTTCATGCAAAGTAGACCTGGAGGGCTCCTTTGTTACTAAGCCAACAGCCTCTCTTATTGGTTAAAGAAAAGAAACTGACGGTACTGTACTCCAATCACAATATAAACAGTTTAAAGCGATAGTTCACCCAAAAATGAAAATCTGATGTTTATTTGCTTACCCACAGGGCATCCAAGCCGAAGGTGACTTTGTTTTCTCAGCAGAACACAAACACAGATTTTTAGCTTTAGCTGTAGCAGTCTTGTAGTCATTTAATGGAACTGGATGGGCATCAAACATTTCAAAGTAAAAAAACCATGCACACACAAGGCCAGATTACACCCCGTGGCTCGTGACAACACATTTATGTCTTGAGACATGAAACGATTGGTTTTTGTGAGAAACTGAACAGTATTTATATAATTTTTTACCACTGAAAGACGACCGTCTCGAGCCAGGATACGCAAATGCTGAAATCTCTGTGCTCTGTGTAAACAATGAGTGATGTATTCACGCAACCGATCACTTACGCCGTCTGTGTAACCTACGCCAAAGAGCATACACAGGGGGCTTGAGACAGCCGCTTTCAGAGGTAAAAAATGATATAAACATGTCTGTGCATGTTTTTTTATTTTGAAAGGTTTGATGCCCATCCACTTTCATTAAATGACTACCAGACTGCTACGGCTAAAGCTACAAATCAACGTTTGTGTTCTGCTGAGAAAACAAAGTCACCTTAGACTTGGATGCCCTGGGGGTAAGCAAATAAACATCAAATTTTCATTTTTGGGTGAACTATCACTTTAACCACATGTGCCATCAGAACCTCCTAGCGGCGGTGTAACAGGTTAAGCTCTGGCTAAACGAGGAAGTGACATATCAAAACTCACATCTGTAACTCTCAGAAACCTGATCAAGCTTGGTTCCAAGGACTATGCAGGACGCGACACTCAACAGAACTGTCTAAAGGCCCAAAAGACATGGAGAAGAGGGGGTTCAACTGGACTGGACTACTTTTCATCTTATGTGGTTCAGGTAAAACATGCAAACACCACATATACATGTTTAATCTCTGAGTCCCTTTCTACTCAATGAAGGAATGCTGAGGATCTATTCTGCTTAATTAGTCTAAACCTTTAATGTAAGACATGATGACCAGCCTTTTTGTGCCTAAGGATGAGTGTATTTGTGTGGGTTTGTATTTATTTGTATTCTGCCACCAGTTCAGTTCGTAACCAAACTGAAAGTAACAAGTGATCTGCCTCTTTCACATCTCAAATTCACGAGTCAGCCTTGGTTGAGGGTTTGCGTGCTTTTGAAAATGTTTAGTTATGGAAGTGTTGGATAATTGCTTAGTTAGTCAGCGGTGTAGAAAAATAACTCTTGAATGATGAGCAAAATATATCTCCTAAACATTCCATCTGACGGTTAGCATTGAAAACAAGTAGAGATAGGAGCTAAGACTGAACATAAAGACCACTTCTATGCTGTTGTGCATTTCTAAATGCAAAAATATAGATAAATTAATTAAAATTGTGATATAATTATTTTTTGTATCTGCTCTTATTCATTGTATGTCCGTTAATTTAGATAAATCTTTTTTTTTCTGCATAACGTTTTTCCATATTATCCTATATTTGAATATATTCTTGTATGTATATATGTACTTTTTACTTCTTCATATACAGCTAGATCTATTAATTCTTAATATACATCTGGATGATCCCTTTTTCATGGTATGCTAGATCCTTTTCTCCAGGCTATTTCTTGCTTTAATTCCAGTGTGTGTGTCACATAGCTGCATCTCTCAGCAGCGAAAGCAGGTGATTAGGCAGACCTCCTGTAACGGTTCGGTCAGTGGTGTCCTTTTTGCCACTGTGTTTTGGGTTGATTTTCTGTTTCAGTTTCCAGAACTTATATTTTGATACCTAGTTCTGTTTTGGTTTGGTTGTGTCCGTGTTTCTCTGTGTCCCTGTAATGATTAGTTCCACCTGTATCTTGTCTTCACCTGTTTTGTGGTTGTGTCTCATTAGGGTTTCGTATTTAAGTCAGTTTTCCCCAGTGTTTCCTCATCTGGCCATCGCCTCATTTTCCCCCGTGTGTGTTCCAGTTTGTCCTCGTTTTCTGTTTCATTCTGCCGGCCACCGTGCCGTGGTTTTCTGTTTGTAGTTTTATGTTTTTGAATAAAGTACCCCGTCAACTATGGATCCTGGTTCCCTTGTCCTCCGTTTTCTGCCCGAGAAACCCCGAGGTAAATCGCAGTCGGAGGTTTGCGCCTTTGACTGCGACACCTCCATTTAAATACTCTTTATTTTAAACAAAAACAGACACGAGGGCCTAACCAAAATTCAAAAACTGGAACCAAGGAAGACGAAGCATAAATCAGGCAACATGATGAACTGTGGACCAACAACTAAGGTCAACACAAAAGAACTTAAATACAAAATACAATATTCCCCAAACCAATCAAACTCAAGCATCACATTTCCTGAGCACACCACAATACAAACACAAGACTTGGGTCATATCATAAAAGTATGTATGAGTAATTTAATAAATGTACACTATACTTCCAGTTAGCTCAGCATGCGAAATCTAAAGCTAAAATTCGGATTGTTAAACATTAGGTCACTCACTCCTAAAACTGCTCTTGTGAACGAACTAATAACTGATAAGAATCTCGATACCCTATGCCTTACTGAGACTTGGATTAGACCTGATGAGTTTGTTGCCCTAAACAAGGCTTCACCCCCTAGCTACAGTTACATACCCTAGACTAAACGGTAGAGGGGGAGGCATGGGAACTATATATAAAAATGCCTTAAATATTAAACAGATTACCGGGTTTAAGTTTTCATCATTTGAAACTCTGTTCCTTAATTTAATAAATTTAGATGCAAATAAAACTGCTCTGTTCCTAGTAACAGTCTACAGGCCTCCAGGGCCATATACAGAGTTCTTACACGACTTTAGCAGTTTCATAGCCAACTTAGCTCTTCAATGTGACAAAATTATATTAATAGGAGATTTCAACATCCACTTTGAAAAAGAGCAGGATACTTTAAAAACTGCTTTTACATCTATCCTAGATACAGTCGGCTTCATATAGCATGTAACAGGACCTACACACTGCTGTGGCCACACACTTGACCTTAACGCTCGGTAGTGATGCGCGGGTCGGGTATTTTTCTAACCCGCGGGTCCCGCTTGTATGAAATTATTTGGACCGTCCCAGCCCGCCCCGCACCACTGAATCTATTTTTACAACCCGCCCCGCCCCGCACCGCCCCTCACCCGCGACCATTAAATATACATATTAGGCATTGTAATTAAAATGAAAACAGCCTTTATTTCAGGCTAAAAGTGCTTGGAAAGTAGAAACATTGCCCTGTAAACTGGCAACAACATATTATAAATGT
>JBBKCR010179020.1:0-14562 GCA_037577295.1 Ladigesia roloffi | reverse complement strand
GAGACAGAGGGAGAGAGATAGAGAGAAAGACATATATATATATATATATATATATATATATAGATAGCGAGAGAGTGAGAGAGACAGGAAGAGAGACAGGGAGAAAAAGACAGAGCAAGAGAGAGAGAGAGATATAGAGAGAGAGAGGTATAGAGAGAGAGAGATGCTGGGAGGAAAGCTTGGCTCGGCTCCTGTCTGCACTTGCACACCAGATGCGCTCGGCCTCGGTGCTGGAATGTGTTTGTGAGAGCAGTTTAACCACTGACCCGCCCAGCCATTACCACAGAAACCTGATCCTTCCAATCCACCCGCCGCCTCCTCAACGTGTGCGCCTTCCTCGCTCACTCATTTCGTTTCCTCTTTTAATCTACATTTTTACCCCTTCAAGATGTCCCGGTCCTATCTGCCCTCAACTCAGTATCACTCATTGCTCTGCCATCAGATCTGCACCAACTGGAGCTTTAAAAAGCTTCTGAAATCCGCACTGTCCTCCTCCGCCCTCTCTGCACGTTTACTGCACCTTTATTTTGTCCAACACATACATATCTGTACTTAAATTGGTTTATATATATATATTTGGGGTGGAGCCGAACACAAAACCAACCACCCCCCCATCACATACTTCGCTTGGAGCTTAGATCAGGCACAAAAAATGAACCCAAACCGACCCAAGCCCAACCACCTTGTGTCTGACCTCAGGCCGGCCCGACACATTAACTGTAAATATTTGGCCTGAGTCCGATTCAAACCAGATAATTTTTTGATAATGCTTGATGACGGCCTGGCCCAGGTTTGGGCAGAGAATCTAAATACTAACTCTGCGTCAACCCCGCCCCCCTGGTCACAAGCTCTAGTTCAGATGTAGATTTGAGGAGCAGCAGACAGAGTTTGCGTGCTGCATTATGAAATGTACTCGAATACAAATAAGAATAAGAACAATCTTCCCATGTAAACAAATACTAATAGTGAACACGAATAGCGTTCCCTTTGCACACCCCAAAAACCCACGCAAAACCAAAAAAAAAGTTAATTAAAAAAGTTTTATTCATAAATATGGATATATATATACCAGTGTCCTAACCTCTTACCACTTTCTGCCACAATGTAACAATTGATACATTTCCCTTATCTACTCTAAATGTATCTTATCTTATCTGATCTTTTTTTATAATTTTTTTTTATATCCTTATTTATTTTTTCTATTCTTTTATTCTATCTTAATCTTTTTTTATTCCTATAAAGCACACTGAATGACCTTTGTATATGATAATGTGCCACATAAATAAACTCGACTTGACTTGACTTGACTGCGAACACCCCTCATATTTTAATGGCATCTGTGAACCGTGACATGGCAATAAAGTAAAACCTGATATGGCATACAGTTATAAACAGCCCAAACTATTCCAGCCTTCCTGCTGTTTCTTTAATAAAACCCTGAGGTACCTCTAGCTTTCGCTCTATGAAAAAGCAACACGTATCAAGCGGCATGTTCCTAAATAAACAGGCCTTCCTGATGGAGTGCGCAGCTGCTCCACAGTGTGACTGTGATTATAAGTGTAATGATAATTTAGAAGATGCTTCCATTGGTTAATGACATGCGCAAATCAGACGTTTTCTCAGAAACGTGTTTCCAGCCATTCCAGCTGGGAATCGGAGGCGAAGGGAAAAATTCCTGAATTCAATTTCAGTTAACTTGTATGATTTAATTTACCCACATTTATGAATGAAACTTTTTTATCCAGCTTTTCCTTTTCTCCCCACTCTGTTCCGGGAGTCAACGTGAAATGTGATTTTGGGGTTTTGTGCTGGGATCATCATCTTTTTCCACAGGTGCCCGGGAGCTCTGCTCTCTCTGGTAATGCAGAGCGATGTGTTTTATTTCCGCTCTGACATTCAGATCTCTGCTATGTCTTATATAAAGGCCTCTGGGACTTTTGCCGAGATGAACAGAGATGCAGACACAGGTTAATTCATCACCAGTACTTCAGTGCAGATCTAGTTTTGGAGGATATGGTCAGATGACTCATGGCCAGTAGCAGTCAGGACACACTTTAAAACTCTTTAAACCTCATCCAGGGAGAAAAATCCGAGTTCTGTCCAACTATTCCAGCCTCTCCTCTGCTGGCTCGTGTCTCTTTCTTTATTTGATGCCTCATACCGCACTCTCATTAGCCCGTCAGGAAGCAAACAGCCGAGGAATGTCAGCAAAGGACCAAAAAACTCTCAGAAATGTAAGACAATATTCACAAACTCAGGCAGCAGCACTCGCAGGCCTGAGTGTAATCAGGTACTGTAGACTCAGGCTCTAGCAATGGAAAGCTGAAGACAGACCATCCACAATTTGTGCTCAAAAAGAGAAATACAGTTGTGTGCAAAACTTTTGGCACCTTGTTTACATGTTTTTGTGAACTTAACACATGATTTTTATGGAACATATGATAGGTCATTTTGTACATTTGCATATTTAATTTTGCAATAACCTCTTCTCAAAATGAGTAGAATATAGTGACGTAACTTATCCCAAACTACCATTTGTGCCAATATTCATTCACTCAGCTGCATTACTTATAGGTGCCGGTGTTGCGTTAGGGGGTGTGGCTCCCAGATTTTATTTTATTTCATTTTATATTCTTCTTGTGTCTCTTGTAGTAATCACAATTGGAGATAGAACATCTGTGATTTGTTTTCCAAACGAGAGATACGGCTGTGTGCAAAACTTTTGGCACCTCGTTCACAAGTTTTCGTGATTTTCCGTTTAACAAGAACTTAACATGTGATTTTTGGAACTTTTAATACATCATTTTGCTCATTTGCATACATCATTTTGTGATAACCTCTTCTCAAAATGTGCAGAAGATGTTAATCTGTATGGATGAAATAAAAAAATATTACATTTTGCACATATAATACACATACCTTTCTTCCATATGTAATAATATCTTCTCAAACATTCAAATACCCACTACTGTTATTTTTTATTAAACGTCCCAAATTTTATTTTGACTCACCAGGCCTTAATCAGAGTCAGGTGTAGACAGAATTTGGTAAATGATGTGACCCTTCAAAAATCTCATTGTGTGGTGCTTGTTTGTACACAGCAGCCACTTATCAGCTGACTGCAGATCCGAAACTGGGAATAATTTACTCCTAAAAATGTAAAAGGGGACTTTACATGATCTCTAAAGACATCTTGATTGTGAGGGGTCATTAGGAATTATGGGAAAAAAGATAAGAAATGTTAAAATCAAGACAAGTCTGGGAAACTAGGAAAAATAGTCTAGGAAAACCACCATATGACTACCAAGCACCTATGGGAGGATTTGGTGTTCGGTGGAATAGTGCTGTCCAGCTCGTTGGGCATCATCGTCTTCATGGACGGGGTCACCAGGACCTGTGATCATTTCACAAAAGTCAGAATCTTAAATATTAAACACTTGCTTGAATAGAAAAAGAGGTGATGGGGAATCATGTTTGTGGTCTAATTAAACAAAAATTGATCCAACTGGGCACAATCCCTGAAAAAATACCTTGCCAGGGTGGATCTATTTTGCTTTGTGGTTTTGAGGCAGCCAGTCCCACAGCTATTGAAGCAATGGAGAAAAGATTATGCGATTATATGACCAGACAATGATCCAAAACATACATGTTAAACAATTTTGAACGGCACCAGGAAAAGGAAAAATTCTGGGACGGTTCTTACTACCCACAGACTCCAATATTATCGAAAATCTGCAAGTCGATCATAACCATGCTGTGCACATGCAGGAATATTGTCCTGCAAAGGAAAGTGAAGGGCAATCCAAAATCCAAAAAATGCTAGATAAATATTTGGAGGATGTAATTTCAGCCAAAGGGGTCTTACTGAGGACTTACTGACAAGAGGCTGCCAATGTACATGAAGCATTTTACATTGGAGTTTTTTCCAGTATGTCGAATTTAGAAGTTACTTCTGCTTTCCAGTTCTCAGACCCTGTTGGTGTAACAGACAGGAGTCCGTATATATAAAGTGTCCCTCTTTTGTGGCTCCCAGCTACTTCAGAGTCTTTATTTGGGTTGTGTTGTGTCTGTTTTAGGTAAATTAGTTATTGTAAATGTTCAGTGTGATTCGTGTTATGGGGAATGTCTAGGGGATGAATCTAGTAGTTTTAGGTCATGTGTGTAACCTACCGTCAGTGATGTGGTGTTTTGGTGCCTTCTAGCAGTGCGAGGGGAGGAGCCAGATTTGTGGTGAGAGTTAATTCGTTCAAGTCAGTAGCTGTGTACTTGTGTGTAGATAAAATTTGGGGATTCTCTGTGTCATCTCCATTCCCGTGCATTGACGAGCAAAAACAAACCCATATTATACTAAGCACTTCTGTATGTAGCATAGGCCACTTATATTGTGGTTGTTTTCCTTATGCGGATTTTTATTTAGATTTTATTTAGACTTATTTTATTTATTTTTACATTGATCTTGTGTCTTAGTTTGTTCTGGTAGTTATCACATAAGCAGTTTCCTCCTGGATCAATGAAGTTTTCTGATTCTGTTCCGAGTTACAATTAATAAAAAGATCATTGGGGTCACTTGGAAGTTAATATAACATTCATTGGCCAATGTACAGAACATTAAGTGGACGATAAAAAGAAATAGGAAATATACTAAATGAATGAATTGAAGAATATTCTTTATGCCATTGGAGTGTAGAGAGTGCCCAGGTGTATTAGTCTGTTTGACTACATTAAATAAAAGTAGTGCAATATAAGCACATTTTCAAACAGGCTAAAGCCTAAAAGCTTTTTTAGATGTTTTCCTAAATGTTTGCGCCTCTATCTCAGATGTTCAGCTGATTCCGTGAGTCGGTCGCCTCCTCTGGGTTAACTGGCATCTTCTTCTTCGGTGTAAGTGAAATCATTCCTCTCTCTGTACTGACTTTCCAGACACCAAAAAAAAACCTCTATAAATTATGTTGTGTGGGAAACTGAGACTTGGGAAGCAGCTCTGATTCTTCACAGCAGTGTGATCAGAGTAAGGCCTTGTCCACACGTACACGAGTATTTCTGAAAACAGAGGCTTTTTTGTGCGTTTTGGCTTTCCGTCCACATGTAAATGCCGTATTAGGTTTTTTAGGTAACTGAAAACAAAGGTTTACAAAAACTCTGGCAAAAAAACATGAAAAACGGGACATTTTGAAAAACGGACCGCCTTGTCTCTGTCTCTGCCCGCCGCCAACGTCCTCGCCGATTTTGGACTAGACCTGGTCGGAACAGTGGGACAACATGAAAACACTCTTTGTTTTTTGCACTATGGTTGCTCGCCTACTGGAAACGTAATGACGCCCCATCCTGCCAAGGTCTGTGACTGGTCACCAGTACTGTACGGTACAAGTTTATATCGCCACCTGCTGCTGTGGCGGGCTTTTGTCAGTGTATTTAGCGTTTGCGTGTGGACTGAGACATTTTTGAAAATGTGCTCCTGTGGACGTGATTTTTTTTTTTTACGAAAAAGGAAAATCTCCATTTTCAAAAATACCCGTGTATGTGTGGACATGGCCTAAAACTACTTTACAATTTCTTGCTGGGTAATTCCATGATTCAAATGCTTTTAGCCTGCAACTCTTCAAAAAATGTGAAATGTAAATTAAAATTTTAATAACTTTAAATTTAATGCAACATGCATTCATGCCTTCAAAATATGCTGTCTCACTCAAAAATACAATACAATTCTGGATATATGGAAGCAAGACATGGAGAAATTAAGAAGAGCTCAAAATGTACTTTACTATATCTAATATTAAGGCTGTGCACGTTAACACGTTTTTGCTTTAACGCGTTATTTACTTAACGCCGATAATTATTGCACGGTTTGTGCACGCAGCTCTCTACATCTGGGCTGGTTTTCAAGAGGGCCTCATTATATGGCCAGAATTATTGAGACACCTGACCATTACAATGGCGGGGATTTTTAGTGACACTGCATTTATATGCATAGACTTCAAAATGGAGTTGGTCCCCCTTTACAGTTCCTATAATGGTTTCGCCCGAATGTTCCAGAAACTGATGCGGCTAAACACGATCAAATCCTCACAGCAATGTTCCAGCCATGGTGTAATGTCTTCCCAGAGGAGTACAGCAGCAAATAGACGACAGATGATATTCCTGCTTTCAGAAGAAGCATACTAAAAACTATTAAATTCTTATGATGGACAATAAAAAATGCCCAAAATTCAACATAAAAACTAATGGGACACCTGACTATTACACCAACAGGAGACATTGAACACTGCCTTTAGATACATAAACTTTTATATGGAATTATATGCCTTTGCAGCTTCTTTGACGCTCTGGATTAGATTAGATTAGATTAGATTAGATTAATAGATTAGTGTTTATGTTGAGATTTACAGAAATATTTGAACAGTAACTGTGCAATTGTTTTAAAGGTAACACTGCAGTTAAAATGCATCTTAGTTGTTTAAAGTGTTTTCAAACCAAATGTTATTGCACTTTTGTTCATATAGCAGTAGCCTACTTTTTTTTAATCTTTTTTGAAAATTCTAATGCTTTACCTAATAATTTGATATTAATTCAGTCTATGTGGAATATGTTTCTTTCAAAGAGAGAATAATTAAATAAGAGTCAAAACACTTGCTTGATGCAAATTCCAGCCAAACATGTGATCTGTCGAATATTCCACATACTTTATTATGGTGAATGTTTAACGGGGTTGACTGAAGGTTGAGGGACAACATGAAAAGGACATTCTTTCATTTTTCATAGCTTAAAATGTATAAAACTTCAGATGTTACATTCCTTAAAGCAAACATAATATGGTGCTAAAGTACTTTATGAGTATATTTGAAAAATTTGTAATAATATACTATTCAAGACTAAAATCAAGTGAAAATAATAATTAAAGTAAAATGGAAGTGTAATGTGGTAACTGTAATAAAAAAAATGTTTCTGTGTTAGAAATGAATGTGTGCGAGACATAATTAAAGGCCTTCTTGCACAGATACAGTTTGAGACATGATTTATAAGACATCAAAGGTCTTGAAGCCTCAGATTCTGGAGCAGGGAGTTCCTCAGCGGAGGACCGTAAAAGACCTTTAGTCTTGAGCCGGGACTTAAGAACAGGCAGCAGAGCTCTGAACCTGGATCTGAGGTTGTGTACTGTCTTATAAGGGAGCATCAGTTCAGCAACACAGCTGAAAGATGATAAGCTTTACAAGTGATTAGAAAATCAATTTTATAGCTTACAAGTAAGCACCAAAAAGAGAGGCTAAAACAAGGCTCATCATCTCTTCTTGAATTAGTTGCACCATCTGAAGGCAGTAATCTAACATAGATTGAAAAAAAGCATAGCTGATCTTCCATGAGAGAGAAAAAATCTGATTTTTTGAGATTTAAAAACAAGCTTGCACAACTATAATAATCTGTTTTTGAAATGAGAGGTCAAGTCAAAAATGACACCCAAGTTTCAGGCAGCAGGTTTGGCACTAGCAGGGAGACATCTGAGATGTTAGGGAAAAGTAGAGATGGAATTTGCTGGGCCAAAGATAATCATTTTGGAATTGTTTTAATTGTGCTGGAGAATGTCTGTTTCCACCAGACAAGTCAAGTTAAGACAAGTCAAGTCTTACACTCTATTTAGTGTTAAATACTGGATTTGGATGTTTTGTTTATGTGTGATGTGCCCTAAAGGCAGTATATGTACACAAAACAGCAAGGGACCAAGGACGGAGCCTTGGGGAACTCCACAGTTCAGAGGAGCCATTAAAAAAAAGAGGCCTTCCCCATCTCTACAGAGTTTGATTCACTTGATTTAAACCAGTATAGGGAAGTGTTTCAGATTTCAATCCTATTTCAAGGTGATCCAACCTTACTTAGGGATCAACAGTGTTGAATGCAGAATGAAAACCTAACAAGATTCAGATTCAAGAAAAGATTGTTGGTCAATTTAAAGCTAGCATGTTTAGTGCCATGCTGTTTAGAATTTGTCAAAAATGTTAAAAATCCACATAGACAATCCTAAATGTCAATCTTTAAAACCTGTAATGTAAATTAAATTAGTAATTTGTTTACTGATAGAGCCATGGTTACGTTTCTTAACAAGTGAAAATCAATTATACATCGACAAACTTCTTTGAAACCTTTGAAATGTTCATTAAGACTTTAATTTAAGATTTTAATCTGCAGGGTGGAGGCTAAACAGTGTTTGGACTATTGTAAGCCAGTTGATGGAAATCCATTTCTAATTGATAAAACAGGGGGAAGAACACTGTTAAAACCTCACGGACCGGAATTGGGTGGGAGGGGCATAATGAAGGCTTTAATTTGGCTATTGTCTTTTAAAGAGGGTCATGAAAGGGCTTCAAACTGGCCAATGAGAAGAAGGAGAAGAAATCACCAGTTATACCATGGATCTTCATGTATTTTATCAGACGTTATGACAGTGTGCAGCACTAATTCTGGAGAAACTTGTTTATTTTACTGATTCTTCATAAACTAACATTGAATATTTTACAGTTTTCTCCTTCTTTCATTTGCATTCAGCGTGTGTAAATTTTTATCTTTATTTCTCTATTATTTAGTCCAGCCATGCTATGAACTGACTTGACTTTCCATTTTTTTACAGATGCCACACACTCGAGCACAGCTTTAAATGGACTGTCGACATTGTTCAGTAATTCTTCTATAGGCAAATTAGATCTTTGGTTGTTGTTTTTTCTGGATGCAGCAGCGAAAGCCTTATGAAATGTGCCACCACATTTGAAAACCCACTGTTGGGAAAAAAGCAGGGGTTGGTAAATGAGCTTGAAAACAATGTCTGAAACACATAAAGTAGTCTCACAGTGATGACCAGTGTTGGGCAGATACCTTTACAAAAAGTAATTAGTTGTAGTTAATAGTTACTTCTCACAAATAGTAACTGCGTTAGTAACTGAGTTACATCATTATAAAAGTAACTAAATACCCGGCAAAGTAATTATTGCGTTATATTATTATAAACTAATTTAATATAACTATAAAATAAATATAAATCATTGTACACTCATCAGTGACGCAGAGAGACGCTTTTTCCTGGGCATAAGCTACACGTCACATCAACATTTTTGCTATTAACCTCAGCGAGGGAAAAGTAGTGCTTAAACTTCCAGTTTGCAGAAGCTACCTTTGACTGTCTGTGCATGTGCTTGTGTATGCACTACTCTGCCTCTGATTGGCTAACCATGGAACTGTACTAAATCTAAGCCAATCATCGCATTCTCAGTTACACCACCTGTACAGACACACCAATCATCATCACTGGTTATGTGTTCCACCTCGCCCCCGAACACACACACACACACACACACACACACCAGAGAGAGATGCTGCTCGCATGAAGAACGCTTCAGTGTTCTCAGTTATAGTAACGTGCATTTTACTGTCAGTAACAAACAGTAAATGGTTTGGCATACACTATGTGGACAAAAGTATTGGGACGCCTGAAACCTACAGGTACTTTAATGGCATTGCATTCAAATCCATAGACTTTAATCTGGAGTTGGTCCCCCTTTGCAGCTGTAACAGCTTCCACTCTGCTTGGAAGAATGTCCATAAGATTCTGGAGTTTCTGTGGGAATTTGTGTCCATTCATTCTGTAGCATTTATGAGGTCAGACACTGATGTTAGACGAGAAGGCCTGGATCACAATCTCTGTTCCATATCATCCCAAAGGTGCTGGATGGTATTTAGGTCAGGACTCTGTGTGGACCAGTCAAGTTCTTCCACACTGAACTCCTTCAGTCACGACTGCTTTGTGCACTGGGACACAGTCCTGCTGGAACAGAAAATGTTCTTCCCCACAATGTATTAAGACTCTATTAAGTATGAAGTATTAAGACTGACCTTCACTGGAAGTAAGGGGTCCAAACCTTGTAAAAGGTGTGTTCTAGTACTTTTGTCCTTATACAGTATGTTCTTAGGAGACTAGTTATATTTTGAAGTCACCATTTATCACTCAACCAAGTGATTCAGATGAGGAAAAGTTTCCAAGTGAGTAAGTGGAACATTTAGAAATTTCTCTGTGTGAATCACAGCTAGTCCTGAAATCCTGCTGAAAATAAATCAGATGTGCATCACTCAGCACAACAGAGTAACCGGGACTTCAGTGAGTACTAAATAGGTCAAACTGCTCTAATGCTTCATCATTACAGAAAAAAAAACTTATTAACCAGTGATCTGATGTTTAACAACCCCGATATTGCAAAGCTGGGAGAAGAAGATGGAACAGACCTGCCCAATCAGACAAGAGGTGAATCAGCATGTTTAATAATGACCAGTATATTTGAATTCATGGTCTAGCCTGATTGGTTGGCAGCTATGGAGGCGGGGCACGGGTGCATACTGCAGTTTCTACAAGTTAAAACAGGAATAAATTATGTTTTGGTTCCTATTTTTGTCTAGTTCCCTTGTATACCACCAGTCACCACAGGCTTAAATCACTTATACATTTATTTAATAAACTGCAGGTTTTTACTCTTGTTAAACACTAGAAAGTTGCTGAATGAACAACTTTAAATGAACATATGTCCAATAAAGCCAGTTTCCTTTCAAAGAGGAGAGAATCTGTAACAGTGCAGGCCTGACCCCTATTAACTGGTTGTTGGAGATGCAGAGTCAAATTCTAGACAATCCTTTAACTTTAAATGCACTCATTAATGTTTCAGCATTTAATCGCTCCCTAAATATCTAACATTCATCTAGAGATCATCTGTATTTTTACTAAATATGTGAGTAAAAAGTGAGTGACATGCAAATATATAACTGGCACATGCAGGAATACCCTATTTTTATACTAGTATTTATATCACAGCTATTACCTTCAGTATAATCCAAAACAACCAAAACAAATGTGTGTAAAATGTTGATTTGTTAAAACAATATGAGAGTCAATGAAGATACTTAAAAACAGGTATCATTTTCATTTTGTTTAAAATTTGCCCCAATTAACAGTAGGAATTTAATATGAAACAAATATATTGTAGACATTTAATGCTCAACAGAGACAAATAAACCCCAACTACAAAAGGAGGCGTAATAATATTGGCGTCTTCTAGATCTGCCCAGTTTTCATAGTTCAGTCTTGAAAGAAATCTGGGACAATGCTGCTCTCTTGCGTCTCAATCATGCATTACAACAACATTAAATCTATTATTTGACACTTCTTTTAAAAACAGCAGAATTTGTGATCTATAACATCACTGCATGAATTACATTTTTTAAGTGGCATAATGTTGAATTACAGCACGACAATGTATAAGTTATTACTCACACAACAGCTTCATTGAAAATAACACGACTGAAAGTTTGTGTATAATGAATCCAGAGAATTTACTGGAGTTTTATAGTATTTGGCCTATTTTAGTGTGTTCTGTATTGTTTTCGGGTATCTGTATGATTACGCACTCTTAATATAAGCAGTTTTTACAGAATTAATACTTTTCTGACTCAGAAATGGTCAACTTTAGTGTGATGATAAGGTTAAGACTACAGAAGACGCGTGGAGATGTGGTTGTGTTGCAGAAGCGGAATGGTAGATCAGAAGTTTTACAGTTTTGATCAAGCTGCGTGCAAAACTCTGCTCCAGGTGAGGCTCGAACTCACAACCTCGGCATTGCTTTGCAGTGTACTGTCGTATAAGTACCGCGCGCTAACCGATTGCGCCACTGGAGCGCCAGCAGCCGCAGAAACCAGCCCAGCCTACAAGCGTGAGTGGCGCTGTGGCGCAACAAACACTTCGGACAAAAGTATTGGGACAGCACGCTTCTCTAGAGTTTGGTCTAGACCTCCTTGTTATCTTTATTACACTATTTGACCAAAAGTTTTGGGACACCCCTATTTTCCAAGGTGTGGTCTAGGCCCCTATTTTTCTCTTTTAACTTACACTATATGGACAACTTTTTGGGATACCCTTGTTTACCAGAGTTTGAGGTATTAGGTGGTCGGGGTATGGGAGTCTAGGCGTTTGGGGTCTGGGCACCCAATCATGAATGATCTGTGTTCTCTACTTTGTGAACGAAATATTAATATAAATGTTTTTTTTTCTTTTTACTAGCACGTACCAAATTATCGGAACATACATTTTAATTGTTGCATTCGAGTGGGCCCTTACTTCCAGAGAAGGACTTTTGGAAAACGCCATGCTTCCACCGTTGTGGACCCAGTCTGGGAGGAATATCTGTTCTGTATTTTTGCACATTTCGTCTGGAGGAATACGCTGTTATGACAAGTACTGTTCTAGCAGCACTGAGTTGGGCGCAATTGATGACAATGCTGAACAGAGGGAGACACAGAGAAAGTGGAAAGAAAGTGTATTCGCCATTCAGTACTTCACTCGTTTTGGGGTGGTGGTGACCTAGGTTCGAATCCTAGCTTCAGCAAACCACCACTGAGTCACTGAGCAGGACCAAGTTCCGGGAAAACTGTGCCCTGTAGTAAGGTAAGGGAAGTCGATTTGGATAAAATGTCTGTTACATACCGTAAGCAAAGTCAGAGGCGTCACTACTTCACTTTACTGGAACCCTGGAACACAGGAAGGCAGGAAATGTGACGTGCTGGTCGGGGAGTGTTTTATTGAAACTGAATCTGACCGAGGACCCGCTGCTCTGGCCGTTAATCGGTAAGTACTTATGAAACAAATAGACGAACTTACGATTTACCTGCTTGATAGCCTTAAAAGCCTTAAAAACAGGAGGACACCGCCTGGTTTTACTGAGAGGAACATCTCTTCTCCAGCTCTGGGCTGGTCACTGGTTTCGCTGTTCCGGTTTATCAGGTTTGAAATTGATAAAATGACTCGTTAATTTTTCGGATGGATCGTATAATTGAACAGAAAAGTATAACCAATCAGTTTAACCCTACGAAAATAATATAACACCACGAAACTAAACGCAATTATTTTACCCTTTAAAATGTCCTAATCGTGCACACATTAAGGCTGATTAAGGGGTAACACTACTGAATTTTCCTTTTTTTTATTTGTCCCATTAAAAAATAGAACCTCCTGAAGTAATGCATTGGGATTTGACGTTTGTGAATCTACAGTAAGAAGCAAGATGTCATTTTTATTATTTGTTTATTTGTTTTTAGAATTGTTGGGTTTTGTTTCATTCTTCTCAACAAGCCATCTTTACTTTCCCAAAGTCCTGCCTCAATTTCAAAATTCACGAAGCTAAATACTGAACACACCTTCACCATTTTTCAGTTATTTTGACTTATTTTGAGGTGGTTGTCTTGTTAAAACATCTCCTCCCCTCTTTATCCTGATGAGGTTTAAATTCCCTTTTAATTAGTCCTGGTACACTGATTCATGCATGTAATAACCCCGGCAGCGAACAAGCACTTATATCCTGATGCTCCCACCACCATACTTCAATGAAAAGTTTTTGGGGTTAAAGCAGAAAATCTTTCATTTCCTAACATGATAAGCTAAACAAATTCCATAGATCTCTAGTTTTGTCTTCTCTGACTCAAGTACAGAGGAGTTCTGTGTGTGGTGTAGGAGTGAAGATGACTATGCTGCAGTTTATTGCTTAGTGTTCACAACTTAACTGCTGTAAAATGTATCTCTTTTAAATGTGACCACTGGTCATCTTCCTTATCATTAGTCTGAAAAAAACCTTGCTTGTCCAAGAAAGATTAACTTTGCATTTGCAGTTATCAAGTATTAAGATCTACATTGTCTTTTTATATTCGAGTGGTGTTTAATAATTTGTCTCTGAGAACTTTAAGAAGCTCCTTCAGTTCAAACTGATTGCTACTTTTCTTTTAAAACCTCCCCAACCAATTGCAACATCTTTTATAATGATATCAGCTGCAATTATATTTCATATATAATATATATGATTTCCTTTCATGTATCCATATACATTTATTGTAATATCGCATGTGAATAATTCTTACGTTTGTTTTTATCTCATTTTTAAAACATTTGTTTATGCTGACAGTCTCCCCGAACTATAAGTACATGCTAAAGTGTGTGATCATATCTGAGAACTCGTGATAGCCCTCCGTTCACACTTCAGTTAAGATACTCAGTACATTTCACATCCCTTTATTACTCTCATGGTAAATTCTTCAAAAGTTGAGAAATCACTCCAGACTACATGTCAACGCCTCAGCAGAACTAATATCGAAATAGACATTTTCTTTACATCTCACAGCAATCTCAATTTGTGAGTTTTTTGCTGATCTTTTTTTTTATTTATTGAAATTTCAGCGAGTTGGAGGCTCCTGCTGCTTTAGAAGTGAAGTCACTGGAGCAACATGAGCAACATCTCCACTTGCGTGGAAGCTGAGGGCCTCTCAGCTTCTGTGTTTACACCCCTGCTGATCCTGGACTTCATCCTGGGGCTGCCGGGAAACGTCCTGGCTTTATGGCTCCTCGGGTTCAAGGCTCCCTGGAAGCAGGTGTTCTGCCTTTTTTTCCTACCTGACAAAAATTGCTTCCAAGCGCCACAGCGCATGCGTATGTCAACATTACGCTGTACGTCTCCAAACACAGAAAGTTTTTGCTACTCTTGCTTGTTAGCCAAA
>JBBKCR010179011.1:0-14562 GCA_037577295.1 Ladigesia roloffi | reverse complement strand
TCGGCAGCCACACCTTCTGCAGGTACACAAGCAGTCTCTCTCTCTCACTCACACACACACACACACACACACACACACAAACACACACATACACATACACATATATGTTTTCACAGATATAAACACAAGTTGCACAACACTGTATTTTATCACAATACTGTATTTGTGAGGCTCTCATAAACGTGCCACATACATATATAAAATAGACATTGGCATAAAATACTTGAACACACTCATACACATAAAATGCACACACACACTCACACACAAATAAACACACCTTATCCACAAATGAACACTTTACACTCTACAAAAATATATATTAATACACAATTACTGTCTATTTGCCTTAACATACTGGAAATCTTAAACTTAAAAATGTCCTGTTATCTTATTTTCACAACAAACTTCTGTGTACTGTTGTATACTGTTGTATAATTTAGTATTTCTCGAAGCTGATTTACTGAGAAACATTCAAAAATGAATCTGAGGGTATCCACTCACACACATACACACACAAATATATGCATACATTTGTGAAATCTACATGTATGCAGAAACACTTATTTGTGGACACAGTTACACAGATAACCAATAAAACAAAAACACATGAATACACACTCAGTGTTTCTTCTTTGACTCTTCAGGAACCCTGATGGTGACCTCAGTCCGTGGTGTCATGTATATAAAGGCTCCCAGCTGACGTGGGAACTGTGTAATATCACCAAATGTCGTAAGTTCAGCCCATTTCTATAGTAACATAACATTGTGGTCCTTCGGTGAGGCTCTTTTGTGTGACAGCAGAGCTAATCATCACCAACACACGCACTTCCTTATGTAATGATGAACTTCTAGAATAGCTAATCTATGAAATGAGTAGAAGCATCTGGTACATGTTCAGTCTATGCCACGAGTGATTGAATAACACCTCTAAGGCACACGTCAAGTGGCTTAACACCGCACGTATCTGGATGTTCGTCACTGTATCTAACAACATCCAATATTTGTGTTTTGTCTAGAATTGAACTTAAACACTTTCTTGTACTCTGATTCATTTGTTAGACTAATGCACCAGAGATGCCTTCTTATTTTTCTTATTCCAGGGGTTTAGCTTTGAACAGAAAATGTGTTTTTGCATGTGTGAAACATTAAGGGTGTGTGTGCATGTGTTTCTGATCATGCCTTTTTCGCCCACAGCAAGGAAAACCCCCACCATCACCACCCTCGGGCCGAGAGCCCCTACAAATACAAATAACAGAGGTGAATATCACTATGTTTTAATGGATTAAAATAATTAAAAACAATAGTGGAACTTTCCCTTTAATTATTCAACATATTTCCAGTTCATAAGAATGTCTTTCTTGGACTTTGCATCACCTGAAATTTTGAACCGACAAAGGTGTTAAATGAACAATTTTTCTCTCCCAACTCTTTCTCACTCTCTCCACAATCTCTCTACTTCTATCTCACCACTTGCTAACTAACACGCTTGCTTATTCTCTCTCTCTCTCCACACTCTAAACTTCTGTTTTCTCCCTCTCTCTTTCTCCCTCTCCACTGTCTTATGATTTATATCTCTCCACTATCTTACTCTGTCTTCTCTGTCTCTGTCTCTTTCTATTGTTATTTTTTCCCTCTCATTCTGTTTTTCTGTCAGCCTCCTGTGGCCAGCGTTCTTCAAAGCCCTCCAGTTCTCTCCCTGTGTTCAGGATACGAGGTGGCCAGCTCAGTGATATCAAAGAGCAGCCGTGGCAAGCCGCCATTACCGTGTACCGGCCCCGCACACAATCACATAACTTCTTGTGCGGAGGCGTCCTGATTGACTCCTGCTGGCTCCTCTCTGCAGCTCATTGCTTCCACGAAAAGTGAGTGTGTTTTTCTGCAAATTCAGCCCAGCATTTTTACTGGAAGGTGTTCTTCCAAATAAGGAAGTGACCGGATGTTTGTACAGAATGTTTTTTTTTTATCAATTTATAAAGCATACAGAACTGGATACTGTATATTGATTTTTTTTGGTGATGGAAATTACTCTTAAAAAGATTTATTTGACTAGTTTCCTGTATTAATGAATGATGCACTAACAGCAGCTGTGTGTGTGTGTACTCAGTTTTGCTTCAGATCGTCTGCAGGTGACCCTCGGCCGAACATTCAGGCTGCAGAACTCCAGCAGTGAGCAGATCTTCGATGTGGAGAAATACTGGCTCCATGAAAATTACAAAGAAGAGAGTTATGACAATGACATAGGTGAGGGTGAACTCTGACCGCATATTATTGATGTCATATCATAAACTTATTTTATCAGTTTTTTTTCTTTACGTAATCTGGCTGCCCTTTAGTGTAGATGAGCTGATTTAATTACAAGAGGACCAATATAAATGGTTCAAAAATAATGGGAACGTTATTTTATTAAGCCTTTTTTGGACATGCCTGCTGCAAAAATAATGATATAGTGAGGGGAAACAGGTATTCAGTCACTTGTTTGCTAATTATTGTACCCCTAGTGAATACATCCACTTCAGATTCACTTATAGAATGTTTTTTAATGTCCCTAATGCCAGCTATGTGTTGTACTACATTGTGTCTTTCTGAAGAATACTAGTTTTTCGACCAAGATTTTAAATAATTTTCCATGCACCCTTCTCCCACAGCTCTTCTAAAGCTGAAGAGTGATATCGGCATCTGTGCTGTCCATTCTCCGGAAGTGCTGCCTGCATGTCTACCAGAACCCAACCTGGTGCTTCAAGACTGGATGGAGTGTGAGATTTCTGGTTATGGCAAGGAACAGGAGTGTAAGTACACAATACTCTTTCAGATGGTGAAAATGAACAGAAAGTTTGATGGAGATCAGGGTGTCTCTGATTAAATGGCTAACCGTGTTCTTCTCTCTGTCTCAGTCTCTCCGTTCTACTCAGAACGAGTGAAGCAGGGTCATGTGCGTTTGTGGCCTCAGGACCGCTGTGTGCCAGAAAAACTTTCTGGACGTTTGGTGACCTCAAACATGCTGTGTGCAGGAGACACTCGCGGCCTGGACGATGCCTGCAAGGTACAGAGCATGTGCCTTTAAAAACATTGCTAACTTAAATTAGCTAGCTATGCCATTCTTCACTGGGCTGCTATTGTTGCTACCGTTTCTTAGCCAGCACAATCATTTTTACAAAAGTAGTAACCAAAAAAAGTAACTGACTATGAAAGAAGTAACTGACTATAGTGGCTTTCCTACCAATAAAATCAAGTTCTGTATGGCGACCAGCTGAACTTAAAGCCTATGTCAGTTTGCATCACCTAACTAAATTATTTGGAAGCCCCCTAGTGGTAGAATGGAATTAATACACCTTATTGACAAAATTTATTAATGTTATTTTATTTTTATTTTTATAAATATGTATTGATATTTATTTCAGTTAAATATCAAGTGTTAAAATTTCATGGAAAATCTTACAATTCAAGATCTCCTCAATGCTAAATGGCATTTTATGAGTACTGGGAAATGTTAGGTAAGCCTCTCACTATCTCTCTCTATTTCTTTTCAGGGGGACTCGGGTGGTCCTCTAGTGTGTGAAAAGGATGGCAGAATGACCCTTGTAGGTTTGATCAGCTGGGGCGATGGATGTGGAAAGAAGGACACGCCAGGAGTTTACACACGTGTTTCAAAATACACGTCCTGGATCGCCAGCAAGATGAACTCTAACCGATAGATGGATGTGCAGGTCCACAGGCTAAAAGGGGACGAAGCTGAAAATCACTCCATTACACTCACTGACGTTTCAGCTGGTGGACTGATGAGTATCATTGAAAAATGGAGTCCGGAAGAGGAGCCCATACGAATGTAACATGGGTGCTGGTGGAAAGTCTTCCACATGTAGATACATGGCACTCAGGACTGAACCTGTTTATCTACAGGTTTATAGTTTAGCCTCTAATACGCTCCAGGGTGGGAAGGAAAAGGAATAACACAGAATGTAGCAACTTTTCCTACATATTACAGTTTAAAATACCAAAGTGGATTATTTTTTTTCCCACCAGGATTGAAATGAAAGTCAGTTTGCCTTTAATCATGTCCTCTGACTTCACTGCATTTGCAGGGGAGAGTCTTAATGGTTGTGTGTTGCAGTTTGTATTTTCATACATGTGCAGTTTGGAAGGTCAGCACTTAAAGGTTAAAGGAAAATTATTCAAAATTTCCATATAACGAAATGATTAAGATCAAGGATGTTTAAGTTATTAAGAGAGATTTGATGGAAAACACTCAGTTCTGCATCTCAGCCACTGAATTATTCCAATTCTTTATGTGGCCTTTTAAGAAAAAAAAAATCACAATACTTTGATAGTAAATTTTAGATGTGATGGTGTTTTGTGTTAAACTGAGTTTTGCCATTTAAAAATGTATATTTACCGCTGTAAATCAGCATCTTAACTGTATTTAAGGTGTTTTATGCACAGATGCAAAGAGAGTATTGAGATTTAGATGACAGCTTTGTAAGGTGATGGGTACATGACCAGTCAGGAAATGCTCTGCAGGCTTTTTAATGTTAATATTTTTTCTTATGTAGAAATTTGTGTAGAGGAAATACATTACGGGAGTTGCGAATGCATATAGAGTTACACTGTACAGATGAGCTTTTATATTTAAAGTTACTAACAGTACCAAAGCACTTCTTTTCACTCCTTTTGTATTAGTTTAGTTAGATAAAAAAATTAACACTAATCATCTGCTGGATCAGAGAAATGCACAAAAGCAGGATGGCCATTAGTGCAGAGGTGGGTTGATCCCAGATATATTTAGATGTATTTTAGTTTATTGTACTTTGATATATGTTCATCATGTTCTTTGTTCAATCAGTTTCCAGCCTGCATCAGCTGAATATGGTGCTACTCTTCTTAAACTTCCAGCCATTTTAAACATATTTAAAGTTAATATTTAATTAAATTAGTATGTATATGTGTAGTTCATATTGTGTAACAGATACTCATAAATTATTGCTCTATGTTTTCACATTAGCTTGTGATTTAAGTTTGATGCTGTTTTTTTAATCTCATTTGTAATTAAAAGTACAAATATATATAAATAAAAAACATTAAATATAAAAAATAAATAAATGTTCTATATTTCTTTAGTATTTATGCATGTAGATGTTTGTTTGTGTTCTTCTGCTCATCTGAAACTGCCACTGACCTTACCAAATTAGACCAAATCTTGACAATTTATCCTACATAACCAGTGACTGTACTGAGTCTTTAGAAAGAACTCCATAAATTAAACTTCCCACAAAGGAAAAGGGCAAAAAAACAGTACAAACACCTGAGTAGGCACCAAACCTATTGTGCAATCAGCAACATGGTCTCAACAATTTCAGCTAACTCTACTGAACACACTCATGAACCACCTGAATTCTTTGTATTTGGCTTTTAAGTCATTTGTAAAAATGTCCGACAACAAAACCAAGTTTTAGATCTGAATTATTGTTAGTAACTTTTGTGTTTTGCTTTTTCTTTGTAACTGTTCTTTTGACATACAGTGATGAAAATGACTTCACATTAAAGCCTCTATATTTCATGTTCCAGTTGTGCTTTTGATCTTATGATTTGAACAATGTTTCTATGACTGCAGATCTGGTTATGAGGTAAGATATACAACACATAAATAAATTCAAGGATCTCTTTGTGGCAAAGAACCTTTTTTGACACATTTTATGCTTAAAATTTTATTATAAATAGAAGCAGTCTCTTAAGTATTTTCTCAAAGGTCATGAGTAGCAAACGGAATTTATCATTCAACACTTCCTTGTTTGCAGAAGGCCCTGAAACTCCACCTTTCTCCAGGTATGCAGAAACAGATCATTGTCAGCTAATGGTTTAATTGTTTTTAATGTTACAGGACAGGGGTCACCAGCCCCCAAGGACCACATGAGTATCCTGCGGACTGGTCCAAAATATAGCACAACTTACCAGTGAGCAATGTCTAACATGTACTTTTATCCTGTTGTTACTCTTCTTTAATCACATTAACATTTATATCTGTTTGTAAATGCAAATATCTAAAAAAGCATTTAAAAAAGGGTTTATTATACATAAAGTTTAGGTAAACTCTGTACTAGTATAGGAAACTGGGAGCCCTTCTTATGGCTCAGTGCCCATGATGTAGCTCTCAGTTTCAGAAAGGTACCTGTTATACGACCAAAAGGTCTTGGGTTCAAATTCCCCCCAAACACATGGTGTATGGATTAAATGCAGAGAAAGTATTTCACTGACCACACTGTACTCAGTTTGTCTTCCTGTGGGACAAATGTACACTGTATTGTTAAGGTGTATTAAATGCATTACTGAATAAGTGGATGGACCTCTTGCCTCTAAAACCAATTAGGCTCTTGGCCCACTCTCACTTTGTCTACTTTTTTCCATATCATTTTTGTGAGCTGCGTGAAAGAAATGAAAAAGATTAAGATGTGTGTTTTGTTTTGCTTACAGACTTCCTTGTTTTTTTTAGATGTGGGGAAGGTTTCTCTTTAACTTGATCTACCAGAAATGTGGAACAAGGAAGCATGTCATTAAAGTCTTCATTGCTCTGATAGTGGCTTTTAAAAATGATTTATTACCGCAGTGCCAACTTAACATTCTGATACCACAACGGATGCATGTAGAATTTGAAATTGGATATGAATTTGAATATGACATTTCTACACGTTTGCTGAAAGCCATCAGGACCAGCCACCAATCCCATTTTAAAACCCACCATAGAGTGGAAATCTACAGGAGTAAAAAAAAGGACTTGAACATTGGAACATCTGTTTAAATGGAAATATGTGTGCAAATTTAAGTAAGTAAACTGGAAAACTTGCAGGGGTCTAATGTTCCTTTTCAGTATAGTCATGGAGGGGAGAGTGTTCTTGTAGTATAAGTCAATTATCGATTTACTTCATGTTTTATTATGGATGAGAACTCATTTATCTCTTAGCTGTTCATAAATCATTTTAAAAAATATTAATGAAGACTTTGCTGGAAAAAAAGTTTTTTTTCTTCAGAGAGGATGGTCAACGGTGATGATAGGAACCAGACATCTATAGAAACTAATAAAATGTTGAGGAAACACTGTTTTCAGAAGGTTTTTGGTCATATTTTAAAAGGTGGATAAGGTAATGCATTATATTCTATGGTGAACCATTTTCTACAGAAAATGTATTTACTATGTTAGTATCCTGTAAGAATGACTTAATATGATCTAATAATGAATAATGAGTTTATATCTCACGAAGATGAAATTACTATCACAATAAGTTACTATCCAATAATCAAGTTAGCATTCGAAAACAATGATTTTGTAAATATCTTGTGAAAATTGTTTTAACATCTCATTTTGAGATAAGTATAATTAAATTCTAGAACACCAGTAGTAAAATCTAATTTCAGTTAATATAAATGCAAAACTGTCAAAAACAGTGCTCATCGTTTGCTATTTTTTTTACCCGGCTGCTCTCCGAGCCCCCTCCCTGGAAGCCCCACCGTGGGTGGAGACTATCGTGAAAGTTCACCCGGGTTTAAAGATCTTGTGTTTTCCTGTTTATTTGTAAGACATCCAAAAAAATAATTTGCTTATTTTTCATTATTTTCATTATTCTTCCGCATGTTCTACAGGGTAATCTCTTTATGTCCATCTGACATTTGCATAAAATGTAGATGTATTCATATCCTTATTCTTCACATAGCTCACATTCTCACTGTGGGCTGAGTACCCTAAAAGACTTTTTCTTCGATTTGAAAAAGTTATTTACTTTGAATGAATATTTTGAATGAACTGAACTGCATTTAGACAAAATTTAAAAAGGAAAGATCTGATTACTTAAAACATTTCTTTATTCTCTGAAATCCTAGATGATCTGGTCTTAATGAAACTCAATGATAAATTCAAGAAATAACTTTCGTTAATGTGAAAAAGTCTGAATCTTAAGACATCGCTCATAAACTCTTTTCTTTTACTGAATCTTTATTACTGTGGGTTGAATTGCATACATATTTGTACACAAGCCCTTTTCTGTACTTTAATTTGTCTTATATATATTTAATGAAAAATGTATTTAATGAGATGTACATTAAAAACCCAAACATTTGGTCAAATGTGTTATATAAGCTCTTATGTAATGCTTTATAATACGAAAGACCTCAATACCAACATCCTATTTTTATTGGTTAACATATTGAGCAATATTCTGTCTATTTCATCCCCTTTTCCAATTCCCTTCCTCTGTTTGAAATGTGTCTCATGTATAACTGCATCTAAAATAATGTTACACCTCATCTAGAGCTCAGGCATGAGGATTCGAGTTTGAATTGATGATACTGTTGATAGAAATATCTCTGCAATGCAGAAACTGGAAATAAGGATGATTAATACTCTTCATACATCTACACATTAATTCAGTACGTCTCTACTGATTATCTCATATGCACAGTCAACTTGTTGCACAGATGAGACACAGAAATATGAAAATGTTCATCTTGTGTTCGTACAGTTTGGAGGAATATTCTTAAGTAGGCTAAATACATTTGATTTGGTAATCTGGTTAAACAGGTGAAACTGGACGAACTTCACAAAAGTTTCAGGTGTAAATTCACTCTCTGAAGTTTTTCCTACATTTGAGATAAAAAATGCAAAAACATTGAAATTTCACTGATATTTTGTGTCTAATAATTCTTGTCACTGATAGTTGAAAGACATACACTTCATATTTGTGGCATGTATCTCAGACCTCTATTTAGGTATGAATATTTCAATTAATTGCATACAAATCAAACATTTTGAAACATTTGAAAATATGGTCAAAAAGCAGCATTCCTATTGAGGGGCAGTTTTGAGAAACTATACTTATGTGAAGATATGGGTATTGTACCAAAATCTTAATCAGCTGTAAGTGAAACTATGGTTGCCTAACATTAATCATAATGAAACAGCACAGATAAATATGTTCAAAAAGGCTTTAAATATTAGCCCTGATGTTGGTCAAAGTAGTCCTGTTAGTGCTGTAAATGTTTTTGTAATAATTGATCAATTGCAACCCTACAACCCTTCAGACATTTTTTTGGGGAAAAAAAATTATGACCAAAACCAAGAGAGCACTAACTTTATTGCAACAAGTTTGCTACATAATATTTAGTATGTGCATGCAATGTGTAAATCCCATCTGCAATTAGAACAATGCATTAAATGCAAACATGAAAAATACATTAGTGCACACAAGTAAAAACCCTATTTTGGGCGTTTACAGAGTGTGATATTTCCCAACTAAGAGAAGAATTCTCTGTATTTTTTCATTTAGCCTAAATTTCCCATCAGTTCAGACTGTATAAATATAATACTTCAAAGCATCCCACAGTAATCTATCAATAATTCTATATGTATAAAGGAAAAGCATGTGGACGTAGCCTTTACTTACACAGATTTAGCAGCCCCTTCTCCACAAAGAGGAGCTCTATTGCACTGATGTGTTAAGAAGAAACAGCTATGAACCCACACCAGAAGTAACATCACAAATCCATGTGTTTGTTGCAAAATACCTCTTTACCTAAATGATTTGCTTAATATTGTGTTATTGAAAGTGTTATAATGTTTTAATGAATCAGTAACTGCAAAAAAATAATAATAATCAAATCAATAATATTTTTTGTTAATCAAAAATATTGGGCAAATTTATTTTGAGGTATTGCCCAGGCATCATGTGTATTTTTACACTAATATGCATTCATATTTTAATAAGACAATAAAGTCAAACACAGGGATGTGTGAACTCTTGAAAACTGATTGAAAAGAGGAAAATAGTATTTTGAAGTGTTATGCAAAATATGTTTTTACAAATCTATATTTAAAAAGGAGAAACAATGTGTCAGTCAACAAAAAACCCCAAACAAACCAAAATTAGATTTGTACAGTATTGTTGATAACAATGGAAGTGTCATGGTCAGTTTTGTCAAGGTTAGTTGCTATTTTATATATATATATATATATATATTTTGGAAGAAAGTGTTATTCTGCATTAAAAAGGTTTTTCATGACACTGCAAAATCAGTTAATTAAAAATAGGTTGTGGCTTAATTGTCCCATATGAACTGTGTGGCTGAAGAGTAAATTATTTAACCTTTAACTTTTAACAATGTTCAATATGTTAAACTCTAAGATGACACTTAAATTGCTAGACTGCATCCTAAAACAAATACCGCCAGGATCCCAATCGCCAAGTGCAGATTGGAAACAATGACTTACGCAACAAATCTACACACTCAACCAGGCTTACGGGGCTAAGATTATATTTTTCTTAGGAAAAAAAACACGAGCAAAACAATTAAGTCCTAAATGTCTACTGGCTGAAGGTGGCTTAATCACATTCTCCGAGAGTTCAAGCAGCTATATTCATCTTCTTCTGGGGTAATGTTTGTGACTTCTAAAGATGAGATGTCAGTGTTGTTACTTGTTAAGATTTTTTCCAAACGGCAAACAGCCTAAAGGAGAGATAAAGGAAGAAAGGGATCATTAATAAACAAAAGCACGAAGAAACTAAGAGCAAAAAGTCTACTAAGTCCACTGTAAAAAGTTTAGGCTCTACATGGAGTACTGACTTCACGGAGTGCATCCTGTCGCTCTTTTTCAGATGAATCTTCTGGAGCAAGAAGCTCCACCTCCAGGTTACTTATTATTGTGAAAAAGTCTACAAAGAGAAGGTTCATCACAATGAGTATAACAACTTGGTACTGGGTACATGCACATACACATACAGTCCACTTGAATTCTGACTATACCTGTTTGTGAGGGTGTAGCAGTTCCTCTAGTGGGTGAAGATGAAAAAGGGACTTCAGTGCTTGGAGATGGAGAGGGGAGTTGAGTGCTGGGAGATGGAGAGGGGACTTTAGTGCTTGGAGGTGGAGATGGGACTTGAGTTATTGGAGATGTAGAGGGGACTTGACTGCTTGCAGATGTAGAGGGGACTTGAGTTATTGGAGATGTAGAGGGGACTTGAGTTATTGGAGATGTAGAGGGGACTTGAGTTATTGGAGATGTAGAGGGGACTTGAGTGCTTGGAGATGGATTGGGGACTTGAGTGATTGCAGATGTAAAGGGGACTTGAGTGTTTGGAGATGGATTGGGGACTTGAGTGATTGCAGATGTAAAGGGGACTTGAGTGCTTGGAGATGGAGAAGGGACTTCAGGGCCTGGAGATATAGAAAGGTCTTCAGAGGGTGAAGGGATAGAAGTGGGGACATACGATTCTATAGTTGAATTCATTGAATCAAATTAGATTTTCAACAAATGGACACACTTGTACAAACAGACCCTGCAATGTCGGTAAAGAAAGAAAGTGTTTCTGGAATGAAACATTCCAAACACCAGTGCAAGACAGTAAGGCTCTTCGTGAGCCTGTCATAATGCAAATTGGGTCCCCTTCTCTGGCTGAGTCACGTTCACTGGAGCACATTACCAGGCAAACCCAGTTGTACCCAGCATCTCTTTAACTCATTTAATTATGAATTATGCATGTGGGCTACAATACAATTAGCAGACTAAAATGAATTTGATTGTGGATCTATGTGCTAGCATGTTCTCAATAAGAAAGAAGCTCAAGCTAAAATATCTGCCAATAGAATTATATAATTTTTCTCTAGACTTAAATAATTAAAAATACTGAAAAAAACATTCTAAAACATTTAATAATCAGAAATAATACAAATGGTTGTGGTGTATTTATAGCATAAAGGCATCCTTTAAGAAGGTCCTAAATACAATTTTGCAACATACAGTACATTTTGTCAACACCCAGATTTACTGTACAGTGTGGGTGTCGGCAGGAGTGGGGACTAAAATTGATTCAATAATCAGTATTGCAGATGATACAAGTGACTAATATTTTTAAGGGATGTTTGATGATGTCAATATGGCATTCCAATAATCAACTGAAATCCTCTGCAACTGAATCCAATTTATTAACATTCACAAGGTGAAACTACACTTACTGTTGCTGGTATAAATGGCAACCGAAGGGTTATTAATTGCAGTGGTAATTTGTGGAGAATCTGTAAAAGGAAATGTAGAACACAATGTAAAGTTAATGAAGACACTCCCATAATAATGGTTTCTAAGAAACAAAAATAATCTTTAGGCATTAATGGAATGAAATCTAGCAATCTGGATGCCAAAGCAGTCCATGGCTACAAGGGGACAGCAAATGGTCATCTGTCAGGTTTTAGAGAGATGAGCCCCAGAGGCAGTGAATAACGGGGCAGCTGCTGGCTTAAGCTGTTGAATATGACATTTGACTTCATCATTTGATACAACTAAATTGGATTTAACCTCCAAATATCCCTTGCAGTAAATTTGATCCTGTGCAGTAAATTAAAATCCAGGAGAATTTTATAAAGGATATATAAAACTGGTCCTCCCTACTAACAAATTAAGAGAGACTGTTTAGTTCCTGCTTTTTCATTGTATCAAAATGGTTAAAAATCAAAACGTGGAAAACACTTACTTGGTGCAATAGTGGAATCCAACGGTAAAAAAGTGGAATAAATTTCCTGAGTAACTGTACCAGTAGCTTGACCAGTAGGTGCACCATTAAACGTGACTGGGTTTTGTGGAGTGTCTATAAAAGAGTACAATGAAGATTTTGCATTATAAGTGTTCATATGAAGGTAAAATAAATATTTAAAAACATATAAATTCTCTATAAGCGATTTATACAGATGTTTCTTTTTGAGATCGACTGGGTTGCTGTTTGGATTTTGGCAGGAGATTTATTGTGTGACTGAGAGACTCTTAGCTAAGGAGAGGAATTGAAAATAACTAAAATTGGAAGGAGAATTATAAAAATACAAAAACCTAAAACCACCATTATACCTAATCAATCAATAAAATGAACTAGACTTTCAGAATCTGTCTACAATAAATACTTTTAAACAATATCATCATTAGACATTAGTTTACAATTGACTTCTATGTCAAAGGGATATTCAAGATGTGATTATTGTCCTCCAGTAGTCAGCCCTTCCTTATGTAACAAAAGTGATCTGAATTGCATAATAAAGTTTCATATGACGGGAAAAATCTTCATTTGGGATTTACATAGATTTTTCTTCACGAGGTTGGCTGGTTAACTGTATGTTCTGGGTGTTGGCAGGGGGTGTGATGTGTGATGGTGGAACTTATTCGAGGTTGGTTGTGGGTTCCACAGTAACAGAGAAACTGGCTGAAATTTCATATGGAAAAAAGAATACACTGTGGAATATAATGCAAAGACAATATTACCATTAGCAATGATGATACATATAAATACATTTTCTTGAGACCTGCATGCAATAGTGATGGTTTTTTTTGTAAGGTTGGTTGGGTTACTCAACTGTCTGGGTAGCTGGAGAACGTTAAGGATTTTTAAAACGATTTCGTTCCTTTATTCCCAGACGATGCCCCAGCTATCCATAGCCAAGAGTCCAAGACAGCAAACTTGGGCTTACTACCTCAGAGTGTGTATGAGCCCCCCCCCCCCTAAAAAATAAAACCTAAAAGAGGGTGTTTTACTAGTGAATAAGGGCATCTTTCAGCTGACTAAATAGATGTGCTTATTTTTTTCTCCCCCAAGCATGTTAAGCTGTTCCCGCTGTCCAGTAATATTGCAGCCATCTGAAAAGATGTTTGGGGCTTCTTATGAATTCCCTGGTCATTTTACAGGACTCCTAGCTAACAGGTGCAACTGAATGTGAATAATATTGGGGAAAGAATTTGAGACAAAAAGAAGAGAAAGATACAGCTTGTTTATAGGAGCATAAATAAAACTCATACATGATGTAGTGGAGGGTTCGTCAGTGGAAAGCTGAGTAACTTGATCAATAACTGGACCAACAGTGCTTGGTGGAGTATCTGTGAAAGAGAACATTAATAAGTAAAATACAATATTTAGGCAATAAATGTGTTTGAATAATAAGGACTGGTCTGAAGAAATAAAATATCCTTTTGGCAAATAAAAATTGCATTTTACTGTTAGCTAACGTGAAATAAACCAATAAATAAAATGTGTTAGACTGTTGGAACCAGAGCAATATCAGCAGATAATTGCCTTAAACCAGTGTCATCACTGGACAGATATTTACAGTTTTTTTGCATTCCATAGGACTAGAGTTTGATGGGTTACCAGGCTGAAATATTTAAACTCTCTTAAAAGCATCAATTACAATAAATTTCAGTATTAATATATACTACTTGTATTATCAACATTACATTGTTTAAATTATCTAGCTGATACATTTAAAGCCACATGACTAGCCCAGGTCATGATCTAATAACTCGCCAATAACTTGACTTTATATGAAGGACTGTTACAGAGAAAACAACCACATCTGGACTGTTTAACACTATAAAGATACTGTGATCTTTTACGCAGCATCATGTTCTCTTTTAAGTACCAAGAGACTGAATGATAATCTGATGGCCTGAGGATTATTTTGGCTGATTTATGATTTTGTGACGGCCACCTCGTCTCCGTCACGCCCTTCCCGTGATCTGTCTCCCGAGTATTAGTGTCCCTTTACTTTAGT
>JBBKCR010179002.1:0-14562 GCA_037577295.1 Ladigesia roloffi | reverse complement strand
AATCTGCGTTTGTGTTCTGCTGAGGAAACAAAGTCACCTTTGACTTGGATGCCCTGGGGGTAAGCAAATAAACATCAGATTTTTATTTTGGGGTGAACTATCCCTTTAAGTGTGCTCTGCCCCACTACAAACACTTAAGGAACAGTCTGAGAAACAAGACAAATAGTTCCAAGGTGTTGCCTTGGCTTCTAAATTCCCCAAACCTCAAACTGATCCAAGTATCTGAGGGGTGAACTAGTCTAAACCATGGAGGTCGAAACTCAACTTACATGCTGTGTACTATCGTCTTGGTGCAGATGCTACAGCACACTTTCAGAAGTCTTATACATGAGTCAACGGCTCACCGGTTCAGACCTGTTTAGGCAGGAAGAGGGAAACCTGCACATTCTTAGACAGGCGGTTTTGATCTTCTAGCTGATCAGATATCTTCCAAAGCTGTAAATTTCATCACAGCTCGTCAGAGTGTGCATTTCTTGGCATTCTGCATGTTTCATTTCAGCATAACAGGTAAAAATATGTATCGACATACTGAACACACTGAATCTTGAAGTGCCTTGATATTTTTGCCATGTCAACTACAACTAGGATTTATTAACTAGAATGTCACAAATAATTCAATTTCATTTAGTAAACATTTAGGATTGCTAGAGCTGGGCTGTATGAAAATACTGGCATTATTCACTCCACATATGGTATTATTACAGTTTCCAGTTATTTTTAATGCTATTTATTATCTTTTAATTAACCCATGCTTCTTGTGACCTGCTACTCCATGGAACAAGAATGTCTTGCTCTGCTTGGATCGTATTTCCTCTCGATAAATTGCACCAAAGGGAATAAGTGTTCCAAGTGACAGCCAGACAAAAGCACATTTCCACAAAGGACACCCATGTCTGAAATAAATATAATGCTTTTGTTAAGATGTAAACAAAGTCATTGAGTGGTTTGGTATGAACAGCTCTGTTTTGGAGAACTAAGAAGAGTCAGAACTCTTCACGGACTTCTGAGGGCCTCTAAAAGTTTCTTACAAAAGGAAAATACATTATGGTTTGGAATACACTGTGATTGCTATAACACAGTTTTGGTTATTATGTATTTTTAAAACGCAATAATAGTGACGGGAAACATGCCGAAAAACAGAATACATGTATGCATTCAATGATGACACCTGGTTCCCATCACCACCACTGTAAGAAATCAGACGCGGCAAATTCCTCTACAATAGCCCTTTTTACATTTCAACATTTATTTTACATGTAATTATGTGCGCTGTGTAAAATATTGAGGTCAAAACACCAGTTTAACTTGTTTAAAATATACAAACATACCAGATGTACCAATGGAAATCCAAACCATGCATGTGCTCCATTTTTCTGCATGTACTTTTTTAAAATCCGGTTTCTTTATTACCTCAAATCATTTTTTGCCATCAGTGCATTCGAAGCTACGCCAGGTAAAGTGTTCCTTTAGCTCCCACTGTGTGAGGTAATGACTAAAAAACTGGCTGTAATAACTGGAACCGAGCATAAATATTCATAACAGCTTTGTCACTCACACTAAATTTTTTATTATTTTTTTTAAAATCAATATAAATCAGTATCTGGTTTAGACTCCATCTCTCAGGGTATCGCAACCAGACGAGCGAGAGATGCCAGGCTGGCCGGGCAGTTGGAGGAGATCAGGGCCGAACCCTGGTGATGTCTGTCAGAGGATGTGACTGAAGAGCTCATTTGCATTCATTTCTCCCACACATTTCCAGACCAAATACAGGAAATGCAACATGAGTCACTAGAATTCATTGTTTGGAGCACTAGAAGCACAAGAGAATGACGCACGTTTGTGCGCACGCCCACAATTCAACAGTCGCAGAACGCAGAGTTACACTGAAACCGCGAAAACACTGAACACAGGAGGCAAGCGAACAGGGGAAGGTATGTGAGCGGCCGTACCAGCATCAGCTTTGTCCACAACACGTTTTTTTCCACACTATTCAGCAGCATCGAGTACACGGGGCAAAGAGCAGGGACCGAAAAAATCCTCTTTTAGTCCGATTTACTGCATAGTTAGCATTTTGTAAAGTATCAACAACATTCTCTGAAAGCGCAAAACAAACAAAAACACCAAGTAACATTTAAATTATGGTCTACAACACCAAGGATCATTTAGTTTAAGTTGAACCTCAATCAAAACACTTAGATTAAGTTAGATCTTAGTAAAAAAAATTAAAATATTTTGATTATGTAAATAACCCTGGAGTAATAAACCCAGCTTTTCTATAATAATTCTACCAGAAACCAAAAAATGCATATAAATGCAAGTATCAGGCTCTATTTTGGTGGGAGTATTTAAAACATGCAGTACACAAAGTGCTGTCAAACCTCAGCAGACTCACTAAGATACATTTTAATCAGTTACTTTCATAAAGTCAAGTTTAATCAAGCAGTTACGATCACTAAACTAGAGATGAAGAGACTGAGAAGAATCATAAAGTTAGAGTGCCTCATCCGTGTCACCAGAGGAAAGATCAAGAATTACATAAGATGTAAACACGGGCATTATCAGTCGTTTATTTTTTGCCTTGTTTCAGCAAATCTTTCTCTAAAGCAAATAATCATGACAAAACAAACATCATCGGCGGTCTGGTGGTTGTACCAGTTTTTCTGCTCGTCCATTTTTTACTTTGAAGGAATCTCCTGCCTGGGACTGAAAAATACTTGGGAATAAAGACCAAAGCGCTGTTAAAAGTCACTTCCTGCCAAAACATAGATTTAAATGCACAGCTTTGCCAACAAAAATACACATTATATTACCGCATGTTTCCGTTATTTTACTTTTTGTGTGGAAGTACAGCAGACCAATTTGGTAGATCAAAGTTGAAATGTTTGTATAATTAAAAGTAGCTTTAAAATTTTGATGATAGATTGTTCAAAAACAATGCAGGATAATAATAATAAACAATTTTACCTCGTGTTACTGGGGAAATGTTTTACTGCAAATCGTCAAATCTAGAAATGCTGTTGCAGCTTGTTAAAGAGTTAAGAAGGCTGGGGAGGGGTGTGGCTTATCTAATTTATGCGAATACACAATAACTGATGTTTTTCTGGGGGTACAATCAAATTCTAGGATTGGTTTGTTTTGTTAAGCCTGATTCATACTGATACTGCTCCAGCATGTCGGATCAGTTGGTTCGCAATGATACGACGTCGTATGGGCGATCCAGCTGGGTTGGATCGTCGGTTGGAGTCGAGCTCTATTTTCTGAACATCCGACGGCCACGCTGGATGCTGGAGGTCTGTGATTGGTCAGCCGACGTCAGCCTCGGAACCCAACATAATTTCTGGGACCTGACGGTGTATTTATTTACGTTATTACGGATATTCTGTTGGCATTAGGTGCACTGTCTCATATGCTGAGTAGAACTACAACTGAACTTCAACTCTGTATAAATAATTTAAAGTTGAATAAAATTTTTGGGGGTTCAGACCGACGCGCCTCCTGCTGTCCTGGCGTCGAATTTCTTTGCAGCAGCGTCGGACCAGTATGAATCCAAACGGGCTCCGACGGTACAGCGCCGTGTAGGAGAACATTTACCTTTGCATGAGCATGAATCAGGCTTTAGGCTTCACAGAAATAATATATATCAGAACCAGTGCGGTGCATAATTAAGAGCCTGAAAATATGTGTATCATTGCATTCATCGTGGTGTTTGGTATCATGGCGCATCCTCCACAGGCTGGGTTTGGTCATCTGTAAAATTTGCTCTGTAAGGGAGCGGCCGCTGATCCGAGAACAGCTCCAGACTCCGGGCTGCCGCGACCTCGGCGTTCGCTCCACTTACGGCGGAAGCTGCAGAGAGGAGACGGCGCTTTATGGCAGACGGTCCTGTTATGTAACACCTAACAGGTTTAATTACCTGCTTGCTTGCTTTCTCCCTCCTCCTCAATTAGCCGACACACTCTCACTCCTGGACACCGCTGAGACAGGCAGGCAGGTTCCCTCATAAAAATGATTTGTGACGGAGTCGTAACTATGCTAACCTGGCCGCAGAGCCATCCGCAGGACTGTGGTAATAATAAAGATACGATAAGTAATAACGTGAAAGTAATAAAGCAGAGGTTACCCTCCGTCCACTTCAACTCTATGAACCGAAACAATCGATAGTTTATACTTGTTGTACCACTAAAACTTGGAATTTATGCATTTGAATGTTATATTATTGAAGGTTTGTGCATTCACAGACATATTTAACTGTGAAGAAGTGGGATCTTGTAAACACGAGGCCAGAAAGGGGCTCTATCTGGACACTTGTAAAAGATCGAGCTGTGATAAGACTAAAGCCTGTGATTGACGACTTAAGACACTTAGAGACTGTCGCTTTAGAGCAAGAATCCTCAGCTCCGAACAACTGTGGAGATAAAAGGTAAAATGAAAGATACAGTGGAAATAATGAACAGTCGTCCCTTGGCTCCTCTCTGTCCAATCAAACTACGAACCACTTCAATAAAAATAATCAACTGATTACAATTACTAATACAGATGAATGCTACTATAACCCGGTAGTATGCATATCTGATATAACAGAATATTAAAAATATGGTTATAAGGTTCTTATTAGGGCTGAAAGATATATCTTTATCGTATCTATATCTAGATATGAACTTTCAAGATATTACTATCGAAAAAAGCAACGATATCGGCAATGTAGATTTTCCCTCTCCGCGCTCGCCCTGCCCTGGGTCTGGGACAGATCCGGATTTATTGTTAAAGCAGAGCTGCAGTAAAATGTTAGATTTGAAATTTATTATTTTGGGTATTTATGTTAATGTTGATGACTGGCAGTTTTTTTTTGTATTATGTTTTATTTTTCTGAGAAATGCTTGGTTTTCACCGAACCCATAGTCATATCGTACCGTACCGATATAGAGATATCTGGCATGAAAATCGAGATATGAAAATTTGTCCATATCGTTCAGCCCTAGTTCTTATGAACATAAACGAGACCAGAAAGGGGCTCTGTTTGGACTCTGAAATGTTTCTCGAGGACAAATTACACTTGTAAAAAGCTGCGATAAGACTAAAGCATGTGATTTACGGCTTAAAACATGTTAAGTGATGGTTTAAGGGCGAGAGTTCTGGGACCTGTATGGCTGTGGAAACAAAGATATGAAGGATGACAATCATTACCTGGCTTCTCTCTGTCCAAGCCCACTCTATAAACCACTTTAATCACCCCTTTAAAATAATGGATAGATAACAAATAGCTAATAGATACTATAACCTAGAATATATTAATGCACATTTTAGCAGGATATGGAATATTTACTCGTTTACAAACGTAACTGTGGATAAGTGGCTCGTGTAAACACGAATGCGTCCAGAAAGCTGCTCTAACTGAACTAATGGACTCTTGCACTTGATAAAGCCTGGATAAAAACTAGAAATAAAATTCTCTGTTCACTCTGGATGAGATATCACCTCCATTTGAAAGCATTATGTCAAAGCTCTGTGTCTGAAGTTGTACTTAGAGCTGCCAAGCAACATTCAAAACAAAACCAGCAGGCACTCGTTATCCGTGTGAGTGTTTCTCCTGCTTTAACACACCTGACTCCTGGAGCTCACGGTAAACAAACGAGACAAATCAGCCCTGTTAATGGCAATAAAAAGAGGAGAGAACATGCTCACCGCTGGTTTCAGTCTCCAGAAGATAATGAATTGAAGGGATGGGGATATGAAAGTTATTTGGTGCAATTTAACTCTAATATTGCATTAAACTAAATTTGCAGGGTGGTTTAAAAATCATAAAATAAAATGGTACCACCAACAGATTCCAGACAAAATATCATTAAATCAACCGTTCTAATGGCAATTAAAGAGGGGGAACCAAAGGAAGCGAACAGGAGTGATAGGGATATGAAATGTATGAAAATTTACCTTAATATTGCATGGCAAATATACATATGTAAGTGCAATAGCAGCAGTGGTGAGGTAATACTGAGAGAAATGAGAATAATACATTTCTTTAATCACACTTTATAACCTTGTTTATCAGAATCAGAAAACTTTATTTATCCCGAAGGAAATTATTTATTGGTCATATTAAACATGCCCCATCATATTGGTTTGTTTAAATTTTTCAAGTTTATTCAGTTCATTCAGCATTAGAAAGCTGCATGAATGGGAACCAAATGATTCCATTATTAAAACCTCATCTTATGTGCAATAATCTAACCATGTAAAATACCACTACTGATCAATATTACTGATCATCTACTGATCTCTATTACAACAAGAACAAACTCCTCTCAACTATAAAAAGGTTACATGCAATTTATTGAACTGTAAGGTGTTTGTCTACAGCATAGCTAGTATTTGTTTAAAGAGTACAATAGAATTTGTTCAGAGTATTTCTGCAGTTTGTTGGATTTATTTAGACTTTATTTTATATAAATCATGTCTGTGCAGTCGAAACATGAGCAATTTCATCAGAGATCATGAAGCTCTGATTCGGATTATAAATATGCAATAAGAAAGAGGTATTTTCCCATTTTATACATAAAAGGTCACCAGAATAACAGTTTGTACTAGTGAGGGACCAGTAAGGAGTATAATACTGTTACCTGTTAATAACCCTCAACACTGAAAACAATACCGAAAGCCTCGCCCATAAAAACATCCCACCGCTAACAAGGAACTGTTACATTCTGCCACGGTAAACAGATGATAGAGGTCCCAAAACAAACGAGATTCATTATGGGTCACTCCCATATTAAATCTGATTTTGATATTTGGTAGAACCCTGAGTTTGCACCTAAAAGGACAGCATCGCTTCTCAACGTTAGCACTTCTATCATCCCTCGGCCTGAAAAGAGGTGAGAACTGGAACTCTCTGCGCAGCTGTCGCTGTATGTTGGTTTTGGCTTTCTCGTATGAGGCCTATTTGTCACAAGACACAGCTAAGAAAACAATCCTGCAACTCAATCTCGCAGTGTGCAACGCATTCTGGAGAGAACAGCAAAGTATAGATCTATTATTTAAAATGAGCATTGTTGACTCTGTGCAGGCATGTTGTGCAGAACAGCACGATAATGCACTTCTGCGACTGCAACAGATACATGATAATGCAATTCTGCATCTGCAGGCTCAATGTTCCTATTCTTGCACTTATTTATGTAAACCATACATAACAAACCATCATACTATGGATAAATATGCAGAGCAGCAGTCTGGAGGCCTGTAACAATACAACTTAGATAGCTGGGATTGGTAGCTAATTATTTATAAAGTTTATAATAGTAATACCTACATGATCTCCTACCTTAACCGTAGGTGCATCCATGAGATCCTGATGGTGTGGGTTTGCTCTATTTCAGTGATGCACATTTTATATTGTGTTAAAGTACGTATCGTATTAACATTTGTTCATTCGACTGGAGTACTTACTTCAGTAAATTCATCTTCTGATAAATCACCCTCAGCTTTTTTCAAGGCACTATTGCTATTACTTCGTTTAAAACTACAGTTTGGTTCAACTTGAACTTTCTTCTTTGTTTTTCGGCATCACCAGGTGCTCACATCACTAGAAACTGTTTCGATGCAAATCGTTCATGGTGGCAATGGCACAGAAGGATATCCAAGAGATGTTTATATGCGATTTATTAAGAATTTTACAAAAGAAATCACCTTTCAACACAGTCACCTGATATTTTCCCAGCATCATACCATGAAAATCATCTTGGCCTTAAAGCTTCGGAGCTCCAAAAAGGTGAAAACCAGATGGCGTTAAACTCTTGGACACACCCAATAACATCTCTTCCAACCATCAATGTTTCCAATGAATTATAGAAGTGAGGAGAAGTTTTCGGAAGTCCCTCATATTCCGCTTTTCTCTCAAATTCAGTAGCGTAAAACTGTGTTTTTCTTGAAAACTCAAAGCAGAAAAATGCTGAGCAGTGCAGGTGACTGGATGTTGTACACAAACTGCTTAGCATTTTACTCACCGCACAGTAATCAGGTTTCAGTCCGGTTCACTGGAGACACATTTGACTTCCAAGTGTAAACTCTGGCTAAAATCTGATCGAGATACTGGTCATATAAAGTTACTGGGTGTAAATGGGGTCACTGACAGAGCACTTTTTCGAGGTCACCTTACCTGTTTAATACCGCATGATAAAAAAGAAACAATCAGGAATAATATCAATAAAAACACTAAGTGATAAGGCCTTTGAAATTCACAAATGGAGTCAATCTGGAACCAAAATCAACTTTTATAATCTTATTAGTTCAACGGTCATATTGGTGAAACTCATGTGGCTAAAATATCTTCTAGATCCAGTCCAGATATAAACCAGACCAGGTGTAACCAGGGTCCTTGACATAAAGCAGGTTTTGAGGATATCCTTTCTTTCCTGAATGTAAAAATGCACTGAACTGAGACGTCACTGAATCATCTGTGTGAATACTGAATTTTGATGATTAATGAGTCACTTCTTCATTCCTTACCTTGGATGCAACTGCACCATCACTTTCTTCCCTAACCAAGACTGCATTTCAGTAATAGAGGTCATGTGCTGTTCCTACAGCAGCTTTCCTCCCCCAACCCGGCACCTTAAATTAGCCTCTGCTACGCATTTTAGTGCCAATTTGATCTAATACGGACATCCGAACCTCCCGGATGGCCTGGCAATGAGGTGTGCTGGGATCAGGATAGCACTGAAACGCAGCTACATCATCCAATGTTGCATGGTAATGTTTAAAAAACAGCAAATCCATACAGACATGAAGGAAGACTGATATTATTGACTCCACAATGCACTGAAGTGAATTACGTGAGCAAATTATAGTAAAATGATAACAGTGATGATACAGAAGCAATAAATCAATAAATCCAGCAGCTAACAAAACATGAACCCCAACTTCTCTACATGTTTAAAACTGGAAATACAAATGTTGACAATCTCTAGCCATGCAAATATAGGTAGATATGTATGTAGACAGCCAAAATATCATTATGTAACATTCAGTCAAAAACAGATTTCCTATATTTGCATGTTACTCAAATATTTAGTAAAAATAAACTCAACCTTCTTCGCTAACATAAGTTAAGTTTGCTAACATAAGTTAAGTTTGCTAACATAAGTATGTTCACCATCTGAGTATCTTTATTAACCTTCATTATATCTCTACTGAGCTAAAATGTTACCAAATATAATTATGATAATGTGTATAACCAGGCACGTGTTCGATATTAAATGAGCTATTATGTGCTGAAACTTTTAAGAGTGCATTTAAAGTTAAAGGATATTGTAGAATTTGACTCTGCAGCACCAACAACCAGTTAATAGAAGTCATTTTTATTTGTCCATTCAAAAACATTCTGATATAACAAGAATAAAAATCTGCAATTTAAGCAAAACCTTTTGACTGGTGGTGTAAAAAAATATCTATTGATTTGTACTTTATTACACAAGACCTCATTCAATGTACTGCTGCTGATATGAGTAATTTAGTGCTCGCTAGTGAATGCAAAAGGTTTAAAACACAAACCACAGTGGGGAAAATAAATTGTTTCTCCTTATTTTGGGTAAAGACGTGGGATCTGAGCTGAAATAAAAATGGTTAGATTCTTATCAAGGAAATTGTTTTGTAATTTTCATTTACAGTTCACTCAACAACTACTTTGTAAATTTATAAAATAAATGGTTGTGATAAAAACTTGTGGTAAGACTGGTAGAGAAAGTATAACTATATTTTTGACTTGTACTTTATTGAAAACAACGTATTCCTCAATTTGCGTGTAATTTAAAAGGCTGTAGTCAGTACAAAGTGTTTAAAACAAACACCACAGTGGGGGAAAAGCAGTTTCTTCTCATTTTTGTGTTTAAATATGGAATAATGCCCTACAAATAAGACTTTTGGATGTTTTATCTAATTGTATTTACAGATGCTCTTTCAACTACTTTATCAGCAGTTTATGAGATACATGGAGAAATGGTTTAATGGTACTGTAAATAATAAAATATATAGTAATTTGCACCTCGTTAGAAAAGCCCTCATACAGTATACTCAGTGTAATTTAACCGGCTCTAGTTAATGAATCTGGTTTAAAACAAAAACACGACACAGTGAGTTCCTCCTCATTTTAGTATTGGAATATGTTAAATTCTTCAAAAACAACCCTTTAATCTAAGATAAATTTAGGTTGAGTGCTGTGATGCTAAAGCTACTAGCCAGTCTGGCTAAAAACGTGATATTTTTCGTAATTTCAACGATCTAACAGCCTCATTTAAACCTCAAATAAACAACAAGGTCACATAGAGGTTCAAATGTAAGCTGTTCCATTGAAAAAAACAATCAATAGTGTGTAAAAAGGAAGAAAATACTCACCTTCCAGCAGGCGCTGTATTATGGAGTCGATGTTTAATTTGTCCGGCTCCGCCATTTTAAGTTTTTATATATATTTATTTCCCTCCTCGCGGGCTTTTTTCGTCTTGGATAGACGCTGGAGATCCAAAAAATAAAAAATAAGGCCTCCGAAAACCCGAAGAGGTTTTCTTTTTCGTTAAAAAGAGGAAAATAAAGTGTTTTATATGTACTGGCTGTGTTTCCTTTGTCGTTTGGTTGTCCGTTAGCTCGCTCGGCTAAAGCTTCACCTAGCGAGCCTGCGCTATCTTACCCGTATTAAAAGTGTTTACTCGATCGAAACGGATTACTCGATACAAAAATACACAAGCTACACTTCTCTACACTATTTTGACACCAATTCCGGCTAGAATTTCGGCAGAATTAAACTCTTTTCGAGCCCGTCTCGCCGCTCCGTGCCTCCTCTCCTCTCCCCCTCTGTGCAACGTTAAAAAAATACTAGACCAGCGACGGCTGTAGGCGGGACAAGAGTTCCTTCTCGGCTCGTAAATGGGCAGAACTCGAGTTTGAAAGCGAGGTTGAGGCCTCTCATTGGTCGACTGCCATGTCGATCGTGCCGGGGTCGTCGGAAAGGTGTGACGTCAGCCAAGAGGTGAACAGAGTGAAATCAATGGGGCAACTTTAAGCAGGATCTCAGTTTATCTCTTATTTTTATTAAATCACTTGTTCTATATCACCTTCATCCCTCTCTCATACGTTTCATACCCAGTTTGTTAGTTTAATGCTTACTATATGCGGACAAATGTATTGGGAAGCCTGACCATTACAACAACAGGCATTCAAATCCATAGACTTTAATAAGAGCTTGGTCTTTAACAGCGTTTAGAAGGCTTTCCACAAGATTTTGTAGTTTCTGTGGGAGTTTGAGCGCATTCGTTCTCTAGAGCATTTAAGAGTTCGATTTGTTTACCGGGAGGCTGTAGTCAATCAAAGAATTTGACACCAACACGCCAACACAACCATGGGGGGGGACTGTTTCTTCTCATTTTTGTGTAGAAATATGGAAATTGCTTTAAAAATAAGTATTTTTCCTGTTTTATTTTAATTTTTAATGTACAGATGTCCATTCAACTACTTTACAATGGTCTGCTGAAAACAACAAGATTGTCCCAGTACTTTTGTTCATATAGTGTACAATTCAGATCTTGGTTAGATTTATAGGGTCAGTTTCCCACGCAGGGATTAAGCCAAGTCCTGGATTATGTAGTGCTGTGAATAGATAATTTCCACAGAAGAGGAAAGGGTAGCCCAGGACTAGGCTTAAAATCAACCCATAATTTTTATATGAAATATATATTTTTTCCTGCATAAAAAAATGATTTTTTTGTAAACATTATTAGTCTCCTGACCGATTTAGAGCCAAATTTTACAACGTCATACAATGTATGTCACAAATACAGGATTTTGAATCTTGATATGTTGGAGCACTACTGTGAGGATTTGATTGCAGGGGATTTTAAAACAGTCCTTATAACTGAAATGCTTGGCACAGATGACTTCTTTTAATCATGATTAATAGCATGGTTTTCTATTATTAATCACGATTAATCGCATTGTTATTTGCTAAAGGAAATATTGAATTCAAAAGTGGCATACTGCACACTTTTATTTTTTAACGTTCATATGAAAGACTCTGTATCTGAATGCAGTTTCATTAAAGTCTCTGTTGATGTAACGGTCATTTGTCCCAATACTTCATCGCGGGTGTCAGGCGTCCCATTACTTTTGTCCACACAACATATGCTATTAACAGGTCTATGGACAAAACGAATATATATATATATATATATATATCCACACTTTATTCAAAATTACAAACCAAATCTCTCTCTCTCTTTCTCTCTCTCTCTCTCTCTCTCTCTCTCTCTCTCTCACCCACACACACACACATAGAAAAACACATACATGTGTTGTGTATACACACACACACACACACACACACACACACACACACACACACACATTACCGCAAACTGTGCAAACTGTGACAGAAAAAAAGGAAATGGTATCTCATTATTCCTTGACTTTAAATGTATGAGTGGAATTACAAAAAATTGTAATTCAGAGCAGGAGATTTTTGTGTTTGTTTTTACGGACGGCAGCGCAAATGTTTTGGCTCTTTAAATGTGTTCATATTAAAAGTGTTAATATTAATAATGTTAATATTAATAGTGTAAACTGAATGACAGGGCCCTTTAATGAGGCTGAATTATTTTAAAAGGCCATTTACAAGCTTATGAATATGTAAATAATCACCGGGGGATTTTAAATGTTGAGAATGGCGCCATCATGTGGTTTTATCATTGAACTACAAGTGTACTTCTCAAACCAAAACACTGTTTCTAAACACTAAACTCGGCTCTATTTGTTTTGGCCAGCCTCATTTCTTGTTTCTTTTCCTTCTAACCAGTAGCCCGTAGTACTCTTGTGATTATTATTGTATTATCATTATTATTTTAAGTTATTGTTCTTTTATTCTTTTGTTATGTACCGTGTCTTTGAGTGTTTTGAACGGCACATTTCCTAAACAATGTTTCTTTAGGCCAGTTGATGAAGACTTTGTCCTTGATCTTGCTACTAAGGCCAGGCCTTCCGCTTTCCTCCTTTACCCTATGCCCACCCCACTAGTCAAGACCTGCCTGCCAATTCTTTGCCCTATTATTACTCAAATTACAAATCTATTCTTACTGGATGTGTCCCAGGCCCTCTCTGCAGTCGTTACTCCTGTTTTAAAAGAAACTATCCTCCTATTTCTAACCTGCGCTTTATTGCTAAGCTTCTGGAGCAAACAGTTGTCCTTCAGCTGCAAAAACACCTAACGCAAAAAGGCGAAGCACGGTACTGAAACAGCTCTTGTCTAGGTCTCAAATGATCTGTTAATGGCTGCCGATAGAGGACATATTAGTATTATTTTATTACTAGACCTCACAGCTGCTTTTGAAATGGTCTGTCATGACCTCTCGCTGACCTGATTAGAAACTCTTCTGGATATTACAGGTATCGCACTATTGTGGTTTAAATCCTATCTCACAGATAAAGAGCATTTTGTCTCCATAGCAACTTTAGGGTGTCCCTCAGGGTTCTGTTCTAGGACCCTTGCTATTTAATATCCACACACTTCCCCTGGGTCACATTACATGGCAGTATGGCTTAAGTTTTCATTGCTATGCTGATGATTCACACAAAACCCTCCTAAACATTACCTCCCTCCAACATGGTCGGTTGTCTAAATGCCATTAGTGACTGGATGACTCAGAATTTCCTCAAACTTAACCCTGGAAAGACAGAAGCTATCCTTATTGCAACCCCAGATGTACTGAGGAAACTCAAGCAATTACACTTAGCGATTCCTGGCTATTTCACCACTACCACTTCAGAAGTAAGAAACCTTGGGGTCACAATCGACTCTACCTTATCTTTTGACTCACACATCAAAAACGTTATTAAAACAGCTTTTTTTCTTCTAAAAACATTTCCAAACTCCGCTTATTCATGCTTTTATTACAACAAGTCTGGACTACAGTAATGCTTTGTTGTTTGGTGTCTCAGCAAAGAGACTAAACAGGTTACAGCATGTCCAGAACTCCAGAGTCTTAACCCAGGAACATATCACACTGATTTCTCGTACAATATCGATTACAATACAAAATCATCCTTCTGGTCTACAAATCCCTACATGATCTGGCCCCGTCCTATCTGTCAAACCTGCTTAAACCATATAAACCCACCCACAACCTGCGTTCATCAGATGCTCACCTTTTCCATTCCCTCTGCTCGTCTGCGGTCTCTGGGTGACGGGGCTTTAGGTGTTGATGGCCCAAAAACCTGGAATCTCCTTCTTCTTGCTCTGCACCAATCCACTTCACTTTCAGACTTCAAAGCAAAACTAAAAACTCATCTTTGTACACCAGCCTATTCCATTACCTCTTAATTGTCTTAGCTGTACTCCAGATTTGTTGTATGATATATGATATGAGCTGTCATGTTTTGAGTATTTTCTGACTTATTTTAATTTTGTGTCCATTTTGGTATTTGATTCTTTTACTATGTAACCCTTGCTATTTATTGTATAGTGTCCTTGAGTACCTTGAAAGGCGCTTAAAATAAAATGTATTATTATTATTATTATTATTATTATTATTA